>CAJHQQ010000646.1:0-159116 GCA_905132885.1 Moricandia moricandioides | reverse complement strand
CATTCCCCTCATTACTTTTACAACACTCTTTATAATGTCTTTCACATAAGTTAAGTTTCCAACTCATCCTTCTTTTCCCTAACTCCTATTTCGTTTAGTTCATACTTGTACCTAGAGATGGCAATCAAGAATCTTGCCCACGGGCCCGGCCCATTAGAACTTGCTGCGGGATCGGGCACTAAGATTCAAGCCTAATTTTTTAGCGGGCCTTCCGGGATGAGCTTATGAGGAATTGGGCTAGAAGCGGGACAGGTTCGCTGTATCCCGCGGGACGCGCATGATCCGCACAGACGTCACCACTTTGATTCTTTGAGCTCTTACCGAAAAAAGAAACTGAGAGAAATGGGGACTACAAAAGTGATCTCTTCCGGCTTCTTTTCTTCTTCGATCCGTCACAATTCGATCTGTCACAACTTCTACATGCATGTTCTTCATCTCCTCGTTTAATCAAAGAAGAGTCTCTTCTCGGTTTCATCTTCTTTCTTTCCTTTTGAGCCATGACTCAAGAACGATGGGCCTTTTGAAGTTGCTGATGAACATCGATGAACTCAGGTAATGATAAATTTCTCGATTACATTTTCTTTACCTAGTTACTGTGATTAATTTGTAAGGAAAGATAATATTGATGGGTTTAACCCGTTACTGTCCGTAGTGTTGAGGGAAAGATAAATTGATGGGTCTAACTCTTTACAGTTGATTACATGATCGTTAGGGAAAGAAGAACGAGATATTTGGTCTCTTTTTGTCTCTCATCAAGCAGCTTCACATGCGAGCAATCCTGTAAGTTGTTCTGTCTCATTTGTCTCTTAACAAACAGCTTCACATCGAGAATATATGGTGTAGTTTAGTTTGTGTTTTTGGGAAAGAAGAACGAGATATTTGGTCTCCTTTTGTCTCTCATCAAGCAGCTTCACATGCGAGCAATCCTGTAAGTTGTTCTGTCTCATTTGTCTCTTAACAAACAGCTTCACATCGAGAATATATGGTGTAGTTTAGTTTGTGTTTTTGTAAAGCCAGTTCGTCTCAACACCTGAAAAAAGAACGAGAAGATTTAGAGAAATGCGATTCAGAGGCGATCCTTACCGAATGGAGCTCTGGTGATGGCATTTTCAGCTCAGACGGTGGTTTTTGTGGTACCTCCGTCTTCGATCTGCACCATCAGAAGTAGTACCAGTCAACTCTCCTTGTTCTATGATTTTTGTTTCGTACTTCTCTTGAGAATTTATCCTTCTTCTTCTGAACTTTATTGTTGATGCAGATGTGTGGATGCAAACTTGATTGGTACAAATAGAGACTCCTGGTAGACATTATTATCATGTATGTATATGATTTCCCCACTGTAACCTGACCTTTCTCAAGACACCAATTGTTAAAAGTAACTTTATGCGAGCTTAAGTATATTCACATGATTACATGATAGATTTCATTGATGAAAGCAATCCTGTGAAGGCATTTAGATATTCCTGCAGTGACTTTTTTGCTCTCAATTCATATTTAAGTCTCCAAAGCTTTTTAATAGACATGAGATTTGATTATTTCTGATCGCCATTAGAAGTCACCAGTTTCTTATCCAGCGAGTTTATGTTTTCTCACAAGAGACATTGTTTGACTTTCTATGTTTCTAGTAGAGTCATTGTTTGACTTCAGCTCTTCTGTCGAAGATAAAGAGGGTGTTTTACATGTCAAGCTGACGTAGGTACGTACAGATGAGCTTGCTGCAGTATTACAAATCACTGAGCCATCTTAAAACAAGGTACCTCTTACATATGGACCTACGTCTAAGACTTGAGTAAGAGACTTGATCTTTTAGTCTGATAGTTTAGATAATAATTTTTTTTATGATGCTTGAGTCCTTGACCAATGGGAAATAAGTAAATAATTAGTATAATTTTAAAAATTACATATAAATACAAACAAAACCCTAAAAAAATATTACCTAAGACGGAAAAAAACGATGCAGAAACGGTTTCTAAAGAAGAAGAGAGAAAGAGACGACAAAAGATATGAGTTCAAGTTTCGATCCAAATTTTGAGCCATTGAATACAATGGATTTAGAGAGTCAGCAACTCCTTAGAGCTCTTTCAGCAGCTGTTGAGGCTGATGAGGGTTCATATGATGGAGCTAAAAATAAGCAAGGAAGCAAAAGAAGGCTTCTGGAAGTTGCTTATGATGAAGATGATAGAGATGTTGAAGCCAGTCCTCCACCGAACCAAGCTACTTGCAAAACCGGGAGAGCCTTGAACTCAAAGAAACCAATGTCACAGTCTACTCTATACGGTGGAATTGGATCGTCTTCAAAGGCGAGTAAAAGCAAAACCAAATCTGTTCAGTTTACTATCTGTGGTGGGAGAAAGAGTTCCAGGACGACACAAGGCAATGGTGAGAAGAATGCAGTCCATGCCGAGTCAAGTCAACCACAAAAGAAGAAGAAGATTCAAGAGGAGAAGCATGATTTGGAAGGTGAATCGGAAGAGAACAAAATGGATAATCAAAAAGAGGCCAGGCATTGGTCTGATGTATGGATCGATTTTTCTAAGATTTGAAAACCCAGTGGTGAGGAGAAAGCTAAATGCAATCATTGTAAGAATGAGTATGCATGGAGCTTCCACTCGCACGGAACAACTGGTTTGAGAAGGCATCGTGATATATGCAAAATTTATCCAAGGAATCTACGAACCAAAAAACTCGATGCTGAAGCCAAATTTGTAAGTGGCAAGTATTATCATGTTGTGTTCAGGAAGCTGGTAATCAAAACTATAATTCAGCATGACCTACCTTTCTCTTACGTTGAGTATGAGAAAGTCAGAGAGACTTGGAAGTACTTGAATGCTGATGTCAAATTCATTTTCCGTAACACAACTAGAGCATATGTCTATCGTTTTTATGAAAATGAGAGAGACATTGAAGAGGGAATTGTCTAGTCTTCCTCGAAGAGTAAGCTTCACTTCTGATTTATGGTCATCATTGAAACGTGTGTGACAGCACATTACATTGACCGAAATTGGAAGCTGAACAGTAAAATACTGACGTTTTGTGCTCTCCCACCACCTCATACATGTTTGAATATTGCAATGAAACTTCTTGAATTAGTGGAAGAGTGGGGATTAGAAAAAAAAAATGTTCTCTCTCACATTAAATAATGCTACAAGTAATGATTCGATGCAAGATATTGTGAAATCTCAGCTGCTTTTGAGGAATGATTTGTTGTGTGGAAGTGAGTTTTTTCATGTCAGATGTGCAGCTCACATACTTAACCTCATTGTGCAAGATGGCTTGAATGTTTTTAAAGACTCTTTCCAAAAAGTTAGAGAGAGTATTAAGTATGTAACAACATCAGAGACGCGTGAGATGATGTTTGGAAGATGCATGGATGCTTCTGGTATAAAAAGGAATGTTGGTTTGATAATGGATGTGCAAACGAGATGGAATTCGACATTCTATATGCTTGAAAGAGCCCTTTCGTACCGTGAAGCGTTTGTTAAGTTGGAGATATATGATAGGAGAAACTATAAATTTTTACCTAAAGCTAAAGAATGGAGTAAAGCTGTGAATATATGTGTTTTTGGAGCCTTTTGCTAAGAATTAGTTTGATGTAAGGTTCGAAATATCCAACATCGAACTTGTATTTCTATCAGGTATGGAAGATCCATAATTGGATCCAGGTGAATGAGGAAAGTGATGATGAGATTGTCTGAAACATAATGATACCGATGAAAGAGAAGTTTGATAAGTATTGGAAAGAAGTTAGTGATCTTTTTGCAATGACAACTATCTTGATCCACGCCTAAAGCTACTAGTTGCAGAATATTGTTTAGGGAGGCTTGACATGAGTACACGTGATGCAAAAATGTAAAACTTACGTCTGAAGCTTGAAACTTTGTTTGAATCATACGACAAAATAATCAAAATCAACCTCACTTTCTATTGAGCCTCGTGAGATAGATCGACAAAACTTTCTATTGAGCCTCGGGGTAGAGTTTTAAATATTTTGTCGATCTAATAAATAAATAAATACCTAAAATTTTATATTTTTTTTAAAAAATAGTTTCAAAATTTATTTTCTTGTTTTAAAATAAAATTTTGAAAAAATCGTTAATTATTAAAAAAAATCTGAAAATGTATAATTCGAAAACAATAACTTTTTATTGGATTTAGTTATTTTATTTATTTAAATAATTATTTATATATATATATATATATAAATAAAGGGTAGAAAAATATTTTTTAAATTTTTATTAAAATAATATTTTTGATAATATCTCTTTAATGAAGATACACATGAATAGTCATATAAAAATTGGGTAAAAGTAGAATTTCCTCAATAAACTAGATATTATAAATATAAAATTACATATTTAACCGAAATAATATATTATTATTTAAAATAAAGATACATATAAATTTCAGTGATTTAGAATTATATTAATAAATTTTATAATTATATTATTTTATAAATACTTATACTCTTGTATGAACACAACAAAATCACTTAGTCAAAAACTATAAAACAATAGAAAAGTGACGCCATAATTACTATAGATAAAAGAGTGATTTCAGATTCTCCAACAAGATATTTTTCTTATCTTTTCTAACATAAAATATATTTTATATAAAAATACACTAGGTATTCAATTTCTAAAAATGTTAACGTTAAAATGCATAATAATAGCTTTTAATTTGAAAGTTATTTTACAATAATTTCAGGTTAATGTTCATCTTGCATTGTTCATTTATATTTTGGTAAAAAAAACTATGAAAGTGACTAACTGATGTATTGTTCATTTATATTTCAGGTCAATGTTCATTTTGGATTATCATTTTTAACTTTCAAAACGACATTTGTATCACAAAAAAACTCTAATATGACTTACTTGTTCATCAAGTTAAGAACTTGCCGGTGATGTATCGATGTTTTTTTTATCAAAAACTAATTACTGTAATAAAATAAATAAAATTAAATAAAATTTCAGAAAATTAAATACAAATCAGAAAATTAAATAAAACTAAACTAAAATATAAATATATAAAAATTCAGAAATATTAAAAAAAAATTCAGAAACAAAATATTACAAAATTAACAGTTTTTAGTTTTATTTTTAAATTACAAGATTATCTTTTATAAAATTATTGACATGTCAACAATAACAGTTTCAAAATATCACTGATGATGATGATGATTTTCACATAACCAATAACAATGACGATTTTTGACATATCTCTAATGATAGTTTCCAACATCATCGTTGAAAATGACATTAGATATGTTAGTATTAACAATAATATGCATAATGCATGTGTTACACTAATTTATAAACGATGAAATTTCACTTTGATGGTTCTCAAAAATATTGTTATTTTTCAAAATATCATTATTGACATATCCCTTGTTTTTAAATGATATTCCCTCTGTTTCATTATAAGTGTCACTTTAAGCTTTTGCACATAGATTAAGAAAACAATTAATTTGCATATTTTCTATATAAAAACACAATTACCTATACACCTAACCATATTTCAACCAATAGAAAAATAAACTGCAGCATAAAATTAATAAATTTTGCATCGAAAGTCGCAAACGACACTTATTTTGTAACAAAAAAATTTCTCTAAAACGACACTTAATATGAAACGGAGGGAGTAGTTGTTAAAAACATCATTATTGAAATATTTATAGTCATTTTCAATGATGATGTTGAAAACTATTATTAGAGATATGTCAAAACCGTCATCGTTAAAACTCCACATTACTCACCCGCCATGAGTCGATTCATTTTTTTGATAAAAAATTCTGATTGTATAACCTGAAAAAAAAATTATACCCTGCTAAAACCCCCTAGATAACCAGTTGACATGTGGGTAATGTTAATTATATTTAAAATATTTTTTGGGCCAACTTATTAAAATTAGTTATGTTAATGAAATATTAATAATTATCTTTATAAAATAATATATTTATAATTTAAGCTATATAATATTAATAATATTTTCACAAAATTATTATTTTTTTAAAAATACTTTTTAAAAGAAATTTATGGGTTGGTAAGTACCCACAACTCAAATTCGACTGACATGCACCCTCCCCTCTTAAAATAAACTCAATCCACACTCGTAATTCAAAAAAAAAAAAAAATCGGTCGAGGCACACCCGCCTCGTGGCGGATCTGGGACGGGGCATGCGAGTAATAACTCAAATTCTCAACAGTAGTGAGAAACCATCATCGTCACCAAAAAATATGTTTGAAACTGTTATTGTCAACAATGATATGTTAGTTCTCTTCAAAAATAATCCTGCAATTTTAAAAAATATTTTGAATTTTCTATTTTTTTTGTAAATTTTGTGAATTTGTATTTAATTTTTAGTTAATTTATGAACTTTTATTTAATTTTATGTATTAGCTTAATATTTTTGAATTTTTATTTAATTGTTGGATCTTTATTTAATTTCTGATTTTTATTTATTTGATTAATTAAATAATGATTTTTTAAGAAAAAGAAAACAATACATTGTTTTTTACCGATATAATTGGTCAATTTTCTACTTGATGAAAAAATAAGTAAGATATAAAAAAATTATGATACTTGAAAGTTAAAAGTGTTACTTAGAAAACTTGAAGGTTTAAAATGCAAGTGAGTAGTAGTTTCATTATTGTATCCCCTTAAATTTTTGCCCTATACAAATGAAACCGTAACATGTGAGGGGTATTTAGGTAAATGACGAAACCCCTTATCTCACTTTTCCGATCCTCGTCTTTGCACCCATCCAATAAAAAAATAAAAAAGGAAGATGCAATCTTTATGTTTTGAATGGTTTCGTTAGCTCTTCGTTTATTGGTTTTGATTCCTTTGAATCTCATTCTTTCTATTGCTATTTGAGTCTGATCCAATCAAGAAACCCGACCCGGAAGCCATGAGAGTCCATCCAATTCTTAACAACAACACATTGATCCACCACCACCATCATCATCACAACCCGACCCGAGAACCCAGAAAGAATCTCCGTCGTTTACCGCACATCTTCAACCGCGTACTCGAGCTTCCGTTAAGGTCCGAAGCAGACGTGGCCGTGGAAGAGAAACACGATTGTTTCAGATTCGTGGCGGAGACGGACGGTGTTGGCGACGGCGGAGAGATGAGGGCGTATATGGTGGAGATCCATCCGGGTATTACCAAGATTGTTGTGAGGACCAATGGGTTGTCTTTGGGTTTGTCGTTGAATGAGTTGGAGCTTGATGTCTGGCGTTTTAGGCTTCCGGAGACGACAAGGCCTGAGCTTGTTACCGTCACCTGTGTTGATGGAGCTTTGGTTGTTACGGTTCCTAAGATGGTTTCAGAGGATGATGATGATGATGGAGGGTTTGGACAAGGTATGGCAAGTAGGAGGCTACTTCTTGTTCAGTAAAATCCAGCATTGTCTGCTTTGGATTAATACAGTTTGTGTAATGATAAATATGAACGTTTGCATTTGTAAGATTCTTTATCAAGAAACGTGAGAGAGAAGACAAGTCCTCGTTTCTTTTCATATGTAACCTTTCAGATCAACCTTGTCTTTCTTTCAGACAATACTTAGTTAACTGCCAACAATGTCGCTTTTCAAAGAAATGCATCATTGTTCTGTTACTCTCTGTTGTATCGCCACAACGTTACCTCCAAGCTGAAGAAAAAGTTCAATATTGTAGACTTTGGGAAACGTATAGTGAGGAAGATAAACAGTTGAGAGACAAGTGTTGAAACGTTTTGTGTCAAACATGAAAGGGCAAACATCAATAATACTAGTTCTTTTTATTGGATCTTTCACTCTTTTGCTTATCATATTCTCTTTATGTTTAAACAAGACTTGGTGTTATGATGACTTGTTACATCAAGCAGAGTAATGAGACCAACCAGGCTCCAGCAAAAGAGTAATAGTTGCTGCTAACGACTAACAGAAAGTTTCCAAACTACATCCAACATAAGCATACATAAGATAAAACTCCAAGCCTAGAGCAGGTTTCACGAAGTCTGCAACATAAAAGAAAAAACCGCTACATGATAATACAACAAGACTAGCTAAAAGGTAAGATAGTCAAAAGGATACATAGACCAAGCCAGATTTGATTTCTTTAGAGGAAGAAGCCTTTGAGCGGAGTGAACTTAGAGAGGATCTCTTCTTCACGCTTCAGAGCATTCTCTTTCTTGCATTCCCACTCAGGTTTCTTCGAGTTAGCTGCTTGAACTTCCTGTACCACTTTAGGAATCGAGTTCGCCACCATTTTCTGTCCGTAGCTCAGATCAACCTTCTCTTTCTCCTTGCTCCCAATGTACTTCTTCAGTTCAGTCCTTCTAGCTTGAAGCTGAGCGATTTGTTCATCAATCTGGCGAATTGCCTCAGAGTTCTCGTCTACTTCCATCTGGATACTCCCTAGCTTGTGCTTCAGATCGCTGTATTCGTATTTAAGCGAAGGCTACTTTAGCTTTGTTAAGTTCCAAGGCAGAGAAGAACCTGTCTGCTTCTTCGATCACAGATTTGTTCTCTTGAAACACTTCGCTGAACGTTGGAATCTCTTCCATAAGCTTCAACCTCACTATCTCTTCAGCGGAAAGGTTTGGATCTTTCCTCAGCTTAGTTGCTAATGCTGCTATCTCTGCAGCATCCTTGGAGATAAACAGAGTAGGGAAGTCCTTCTCTAGAAGAGAAGAGATCTTCATACGAGCTTCAGCCCATTCGTACTCTCTCATTGGAGAGCTTGCACTTACAAGAACAGAGGACTCTCTCCCAGCATCTTCTGGACCTTGGTGAAGAAGGTTCTCAAGAGAGTTCAGGTAGCTGTCGAACTCGATCGGGTCAACATCAATAGGCTCGTGCGAGACAGCAAGAACACCGTTCATTGGAGAGACATAGATGTGAGGAATCGAAACATCTTCGTCCTCAAAGTTAACTCTGCGTTTCTTCCTCCTGCCACTAGTGTTTGGTGCAGTAGCAGGTCCACCCTCCTCCTCGTTCTGGAGGTTCAACTCCACAGCACCACCACTCTGCTGGTTCGAAGAGCGTCTCGAAGATTGCCGAGATGGTTTCGGTTTGGTCGAGGATTGAGGTCCACTGCCAGGAGTTTTTGCTCCTTTCTTCTTCTTGATGCCTTTAGGTTTCTCTACAACGGGATCAAATGTCGGCATTGGGTTCCTCTTCCTCTGGCTGTATCTGGAGTTTCCTTCTTTACCATTCTCATTACTTGGAGCTGCTTCGGACTGTGCTTCCTTTGGTGTCTCCTCAAAGAGAGACGCAGCATCAACTACAAAAGATATTGTAGACAAGACATGAACTTAATTTACTAATCCATATGAAGAGTAGTAATGTCTTACCTTTATCTGCAGGCTGGAAGAGAGCAGGGATCTTCCAGCTAAAGGAAGCAAAGAATGCATCAGCATCCATGTCAGGGAAACTCATTTGGATATAACGAGCAAGCGCGGGTTTGCTGGCGAAAGACTTTGGGACATTCTTTTGCTGAAGCCTTTGAGGGAGAATCAAGAACCTATCTTGATGAAACCCCAGAGCAGTCACTCTCCTCCCGACTCTCCAAGTCCAAACATCACCAGGGCTTGGCCAATCAACAGGGGCATAAGGCGGACCTTGACCAGTTGAAACCGGTGGGATCGCTGGGAGTTGGTTGAGATCAGTTTCCCCATGAGTGAAAGAGCTGTTGTCTGCACTTCTCTTTCCATTTTCCTTGCCCTGAGAGGGCTCTGGCTCTTCAATATTCCCTTCCCTGTTGAAACCGTTTTCCCAGAAGTCGTCCAGCTCTTGCTGAGTGGCTTGGGGTTGGTCTGGTTCGTTTTCATGATAAGTTGACAGCGGGACAGGTTCCGTGTCTTGGTAGGTACTGATTGGGACTGGTTCGGTATCAAACCTGTATGTAAAAAATTAGAACAAACACATGACTCACATCAAACAAAAGCTACATTTAGACAATTAAACCTCAAAACCACAAATAATATGACATGCATTTCAATATACTGTAATGGTTAAAAAAGCTTTCTTAGGAATCAATTTGATTCAATCAAATGACAAAGAGACCGTAGACACACACAATAGTCAACCCTAAAGAGAAAAACCTTTCTTTTGTAACAGCACTTAGTACTATAATAAGAACCCTAACTTTGGCTCAAAGACAACATTGTTCGATTACACAATCTAATCTTTTAAACTCAGAACTGTTCGTTTTCAGGTCCCAATTCTTGAAAGATACCTGCTTGACATTACAATCTAGGTCCAGAAGATGGAGACTGGTCCCACTTTCCGACAAAACAGAGAGATTATGGAGAAGAGAAAATTACCCAGGAGGAGTTTGGCCGATGTCTTGTTGCATATTTGTCGGAGAATAAAACGGAGAGGACATGCTACTCAAACCCTAATTCGCCTGCAGAAGAGAAACACCAACCCCAGTCAAGCGAGCTAAAAATCATCGAAAGTTATGAAGTTTTGTGTGACTGAGAAGCAGAACAAACGGTTTTTACAGGCAGATCTGAAGGCTTCTCAATCTCTCTTCTTCTCCGTTGTCCTCTTCTATTTATTTTTAACTCTCTCTTTGCAGATTGTGGTTATTAGTCTTCAAGATGCAGTGGATCGAATCAAATTAGGGAATTTGACCATTATGCCCTTGATATAGTTCCTTTTTTTTGGTTTTTATGTGAATGCATGTGCACCAAGTTTTGGTTTTGTTACCGGTTTATTTATTTTACTGTAACTCACCAAGGATTATCCTAATTTTTTAATCATAAATATACACATAAAAAAAGTAATGTCACTTTTATCATAAGTTAACTAATATAGATTCAGAATTTAAATTTAAATAATGAATGGATTTTAGGATCTTTAAAATATAATTCTTCCATCACTTTGACATTTTCAATTTAGTATAATAATTTTTAATATAAAATTATGATAATAAAATAAACAAAATATGATAGAATTTTTATTTTGTATTTTATAAACGATAATTGAATATATATTAATGTATAATAATATTTTATAATTAGTTAAAATATTTACATAAAATTGTAAAATTGAGATCATGTTAAAATCATTTTTAGAAAATTTGTTAGAATTTTTAAAATATATTTATTAAAGTTACACTTATTTTATATTATTAATTTAAGGAAATACATTTATTAATTTCTAAGAGAAAATTCAACTAAAAAATCACACATGAAAGAAGTCATGACTTCTATTTTAATAGTATAAACTAAATTTTGACCTTCTCTTTCAAAGCGTGAGATTATTTTCGAAACAAATTAAATTTATATAATATAAATTTGTATTTTTGATTATATATCTACATTTAAATGTTACACATGAAACGTTATATTCAGTGTTCTGAATACTACCCGGACCCGCGGTTAAACCGACAAAACCGATGACTCTATATGTAATCCGATTTGCATTTTTTTTAAACCCGTTATTTTATTTTTTTATAAAACCAGCTAAAACCTGAGAATACGACTACCGGTTGAATCTATGGATGATTCATTATGTATAACAGTTTGACTTAAATTTTTATATTTAATGTTTCTAATTTATGAATGTTTAGATGAATGGTGGATATATTATGAATGTGATGCTCTAATTTTACAAAAGTTAGCCATACAAGTTTTTAGTCAAACTAATTTACCATTTTTGTTGTAAGCGTAATGGATCAATATTTGAAAAGATGCATACTAAAATTGAAATAGATTTGTGCATCAACGATTCGTATACGGTTATTACAATTTAGTGATTTGAGTTTGAAATAAATATAATTGCTTATTTACTTATTTAATTTAATTTTATTGTTCATATGTTATTAGAATTTTTTTGATATTTTTTTTGGTTTATTAGAAACTTTAAATTTAATTTCATTATTCATATTAAACATTTTTATATTTATAAATTTTCCTCTATATATATTTTATTATATATCTAATAATAATGTTTGTTATTAGATTTTGACATGCACTATAAAGCACGAGATGAATTCTTATTAAAAAAAATATTTATCAAAAATTAAAAATCTTATATATATTTATGTATCTTTTTATAAAAACATTTGTTTCAAAAGTATATATGATAAAATTAAAATTTACATGAATATAATTTTATGAAAATAAGATAATTTATTTATATAACCTACCTCGTATTAATGTTATTATATTTTAAAAAATTTAACTATTACAATTTAAAAAAAAATTATATTGGTAAAATTATATTTTATATTATATGTATTTGTCATAATTACTATACAAGTTAAATATTATCATTTTACTTGGATTATATTTGATAAATATATTAAATTATTTTAATATTTTAATTTAAATATTTATATTAATTTATGAAATTATTTATTAGTTTATATCATATTTTTAATATTTTTAATAATTTAAAGTATGTTGTAAAATTCATGAATATATATGATTCTGTTATTTTATAATTTATAAAGTAGTTAATAAATGAATTAAGTTACTTTATATCTATTACTTAGTGTAGTAATTTAATTATGAATATAAATTATGTATATATAAATATTATAAATTTTTATTTCTTATTATATTAAATTAAAATTAATTATGATTTTTATTATTTAAAGCAAATATTAAAAATAAATGTATATTTACATTTTAAATAAAAGATATTAAAAGATATTATTAAAATCTAATCTTAGGAGAAGATACTTAAAATATATTTTTAAATATCTTATTTTGAAAATATTAAAATAATTTGTTAGATATAATATATATTTAATAATAATTAAGTAAGTTGTAAGGCAATAAATAGGAAAATAAATAAATGAAATGGTCCAACATAGATTACTTGCAAGTAGATAAATATTGCTTTTGTTTTAATAGTATTGATTGTTTGTAGAAGCATGAATAATATATTGGCATATCTGAAACTCAAAATAAAATAAAAATCTCATAAATGTTTAAACTAGGAAAAAACCATAATAATTTATTATAAGTAATGACAAAAACTCAAACTTAAGAAAATTTTAAACACTCCACTACTGAAAAATCATCTCAACACTTTGATCTTCTTAATGCATCCAGCTTCATGGTTTACGAAGATTTTGTTTAATCCATCCACAACGATATGGTACAGACATATTGACGAAGCTAAATTTCATGCCTAAACAGTTAACAAGGGTCATTGCCTCATAATTCAAATGATCATTTAAATTAGGAATTTGTTTGATAGCATCCTAAACATTGGTAGCTTTTTTTTCCTCTTCTTTTTCTACAGCTTCTTTAAGATCCGGCTACTGACTTCTGTCACTTCATCCAAAGCCTTGTCTAAATTTGAATTTGTTCTAGGTTTCTTCCTTAAGGGAAATTTATTTCATATATTGTTTTCTCCTGAGGAACAAACTCCATGTTCATATGCTTGCTGGTGTATTATTCCTTCTCCATCATTCATGACTTGGACATAATCTAAATCATTTTCCCTCTCGCCTTTTTCAACTTGGGAGTTTTGTGCATCAACAGGATCACATAATCCCATAGCATTCTGTCCAGTTGCAGTATTTTGTCCAAATATTATACGTAATTTCTCAAAATCTTCAAATGAATCATCACGCAAATGTGTATTACCTGGGTTAGCCTAATTAAAGAAGAGAAAATATCATTATATAAGACTCATACACAACACTTTCATATCATAAATTTCAAGAGATCATTTATACCTTCAAATAGACATTACAGACTTCATCGTCTACTGTGAATTTGTTCGTTTCAGAGTCCCACCCAAAACCATTCTATTTTATGAAGACCTTGAAGATCTGTCAAACTTTGGTACCTAGCTTTCAAGATCTTCATTCTATTTTTATACTGGCTATATGTTTTCTTAGATCCAAGTTGCTGGTGTAGAATTGATAATATTCTTGTCTCCACCATTAGCTTATTGAATTTACCGTTAGCATCACGGAAACCATGGTTGATGGCATCCACCAGTAACCGTAGCAGCAACTTGTGTTAAGGTCCAGACCATGAATGGTACTGACCCTTACCTTTTACATCTTGTGGATATTCCATTGGGTATAGCTTACTAAGCATTAAATTATACACGTTAAATTGTGATATACTATCGAAGATTATTTCAAAACTATACTAACAATATACATAAAACCATTATAAAATTCAAGAAACAAAAAGTAGATATAAGAAAAATAAAAATTAAAAAGAATACTCACTATGATAGAAAATGAAATGATCTTCAAAGTTCTATAGTAATTTGGCAGGTGTCTTTTTTAGAATCTGAGATGACAAAGACAAGATTGATCACATATTTAAGAATATCTATCAATCTAAACCCTAATAAATCCATAATTATTATTTTTATTAGAAACCAGCCCATAAAGAATAGATAAATATATACAATATATATGAAACATATCCATAAAAAATAAACTTGTAAGACGTGAGGTAATACTAAATCTAACATATGTTTCAAGTGTTAACAGAAGAAATAGTGCAAACATATACTCACAATTTCATTTTTTCAAGCATGAACCAAACAAGATAAGAGTCTAGACCTATCACTAACTAGTTTCTCTGTAGGTTAGTAGGTAAAGATAGCCTCAGATTCAAGTCAAACCTTAAAAGATTGTTGGTTTGCAGTATACCCTCTCCAAAATCCCATGAGCTTACAAAGGCTACAAGAGATGAATGGCTTAATGAACTAAGAGAACTTAGAACATGTGAAGGTTATTCCAAAAAGAAACACCAAAGAAAAAATCAATTACATTTTCACTTTGAAGAGTTCCAACTAAGTAAACCAAGACATGTCACGCCTTCATCCCTGAATACAAGAATAATTATATTCAACAATGCTCCAATAAAGACCTCATCTTGTAGGATTAGAACTAAGGTATACTTCCAAACAATGAAGACGTCTCTAAATACAACAACTACATTACAAAAAGAAAGAAATAAATTAGAATGTATGTAGTAAATAACTACATGCAAGTTAGAGAACAACATATAGCAGGGGTAAGGACTAGTGAGAAAAAAAACAAAATCAATTATATTAATTAGGACTGCATAAACAAGTAGAGGTATCAGAAGAACATGAACACCTGACTCATATTGCTAAAGTGAATACTTTGGAAGACATGCTATTGGTAAAGGTAAAGCCTTTTTATATAGTTGTGGCACAATAACATGGAAATATTTTCACCAAACAAGATTTGAGTTTCCGTTAAGATAAATCCTACAACTCGTCAAAGCCTTTTTATATAGTTGTGACACAATAACATGGAAATATTTTCACCAAACACGATTTGAGTTTCCGTTAGGATAAATCTTACAACTCGTCAAAGCCGTCCACTTTTATATTGGGAGGAAAAATATGAGAGATGTGAGGCAAAGATAAATACCAAACTCACATGAACTGGTTCCTTGCCTATGAGCTTATGAGTTAAGAAGAAAGCATACCAAAGCGATCGAAGGCGTTGCAGCTCGAATCAATCAACATTTCTATGGCAAGGTGATGGTGAAGCTTCCTAAAAGAGATAAATAAAATGAGATCCATGAACTCACCCGGAACTCCGTCCATCTTGTCCGCTACGCGATCAAATCAATATTCTAGATGCAAGTGTTAAAATCCCTAGTTTAAGTTTCATAGAGGTATTGGTCAGAGAAACCTCTTGCAGCAAGAATCAGAGGAGATTGGGATCGAAACAAAGTAGCGATGAACGATAATATTTATGAAAAATGTTTTTCAATTCTCCTTAAATAACACCTGTAGGGATGTTATTCTATTAGAACTATTTTTAATTAAATAGTAATGTAAAGTATTCTCAAATCCTCGTCACAACTTTTGCTTTCTAAATATTATTTACCTTTGAATAATAGGGAATTTAATATAGTTTTTTTTTATAAATTTGTCAATTGAATAACATGAGATTTCAAGTGAGGCTTAATAACTTTGCACAAATTCCACATTGAATAACACATGATTTTTTTTAAAAAAATTTGTCAATTGAATAACATGAGATTTCAAGTGAGGCTTAATAACTTTGCACAAATTCCACATTGAATAACACATGATTTTTTTAAAAAAAATCCAAATCATTACTTGAATAACATGGGATTTTAATCAAATCCCAAAATCTACTAAAATTCCCGCTTCAATACCCCCATAGCATTCTGTCCAGTTGCAGTATTTTGTCCAAATATTATACGTAATTTCTCAAAATCTTCAAATGAATCATCACACAAATGTATATTACCTGGGTTAGCCTAATTAAAGAAGAGAAAATATCATTATATAAGACTCATACACAACACTTTCATATCATAAATTTCAAGAGATCATTTATACTTTCAAATAGACATTACAGACTTCATCGTCTACTGTGAATTTGTTCGTTTCAGAGTCCCACCCAAAACCATTCTATTTTATGAAGACCTTGAAGATCTGTCAAAGTTTGGTACCTAGCTTTCAAGATCTTCATTCTATTTTTATACTGGCTATATGTTTTCTTAGATCCAAGTTGCTGGTGTAGAATTGATAGTATTCTTGTCTCCACCATTAGCTTATTGAATTTACCGTTAGCATCACGGAAACCATAATTGATGGCATCCACCAGTAACCGTAGCAGCAACTTGTGTTAAGGTCCAGACCATGAATGGTACTGACCCTTACCTTTTACATCTAGTGGATATTCCATTGGGTATAGCTTACTAAGCATTAAATTATACACGTTAAATTGTGATATACTATCGAAGATGATTTCAAAACTATGTTAATAATATACATAAAACCATTATAAAATTCAAGAAACAAAAAGTAGATATAAGAAAAATAAAAATTAAAAAGAATACTCACTATGATAGAAAATGAAATGATCTTCAAAGTTCTATAGTAATATGGCAGGTGTCTTTTTTAGAATCTGAGATGACAAAGACAAGATTGATCATATATTTAAGAATATCTATCAATCTAAACCCTAATAAATCCATAATTATTATTTTTATTAGAAACCAGCCCATAAAGAATAGATAAATATATACAATATATATGAAACATATCCATAAAAAATAAACTTGTGAGACGTGAGGTAATACTAAATCTAACATATGTTTCAAGTGTTAACAGAAGAAATAGTGCAAACATATACTCACAATTTCATTTTTTCAAGCATGAACCAAACAAGATAAGAGTCTAGACCTATCACTAAGTAGTTTCTCTGTAGGTTAGTAGGTAAAGATAGCCTCAGATTCAAGTCAAACCTTAAAAGATTGTTGGTTTGCAGTATACCCTCTCCAAAATCTCATGAGCTTACAAAGGCTACAAGAGATGAATGGCTTAATGAAATAAGAGAACTTAGAACATGTGAAGGTTATTCCAAAAAGAAACACCAAAGAAAAAATCAGTTACATTTCACTTTGAAGAGTTCCAACTAAGTAAACCAAGACATGTCACGCCTTCATCCCTGAATACAAGAATAATTATATTCAACAATGCTCCAATAAAGACCTCATCTTGTAGGATTAGAACTAAGGTATACTTCCAAACAATGAGGACGTCTCTAAATACAACAACTAAATTACAAAAAGAAATAAATAAATTAGAATGTATGTAGTAAATAACTACATGCAAGTTAGAGAACAACATATAGCAGGGGTAAGGACTAGTGAGAAAAAAAACAAAATCAATTATATTAATTAGGACTGCATAAACAAGTAGAGGTATCAGAAGAACATGAACACCTGACTCATATTGCTAAAGTGAATACTTTGGAAGACATGCTATTGGTAAAGGTAAAGCCTTTTTATATAGTTGTGGCACAATAACATGGAAATATTTTCACCAAACAAGATTTGAGTTTCCGTTAAGATAAATCCTACAACTCGTCAAAGCCTTTTTATATAGTTGTGACACAATAACATGGAAATATTTTCACCAAACACGATTTGAGTTTCCGTTAGGATAAATCTTACAACTCGTCAAAGCCGTCCACTTTTATATTGGGAGGAAAAATATGAGAGATGTGAGGCAAAGATAAATACCAAACTCACATGAACTGGTTCCTTGCCTATGAGCTTATGAGTTAAGAAGAAAGCATACCAAAGCGATCGAAGGCGTTGCAGCTCGAATCAATCAACATTTCTATGGCAAGGTGATGGTGAAGCTTCCTAAAAGAGATAAATAAAATGAGATCCATGAACTCACTCGACACTCTGTCCATCTTGTCCGCTACGCGATCAAATCAATATTCTAGATGAAAGTGATGAAATCTCTAGTTTAAGTTTCACAGAGGTATTGGTCAGAGAAACCTGTTGCAGCAAGAATCAACGGAGATTGGGATCGAAACAAAGTAGCGATGAACGATAATATTTATGAAAAATGTTTTTCAATTCTCCTTAAATAACACCTGTAGGGATGTTATTCTATTAGAACTATTTTTAATTAAATAGTAATGTAAAGTATTCTCAAATCCTCGTCACAACTTTTACTTTCTAAATATTATTTACCTTTGAATAATAGGAAATTTAATATAGTTTTTTTTTATAAATTTGTCAATTGAATAACATGAGATTTCAAGTGAGGCTTAATAACTTTGCACAAATTCCACATTGAATAACACATGATTTTTTTTAAAAAAATTTGTCAATTGAATAACATGAGATTTCAAGTGAGGCTTAATAACTTTGCACAAATTCCACATTGAATAACACATGATTTTTTTTAAAAAAATCCAAATCATTACTTGAATAACATGGGATTTTAATCAAATCCCAAAATCTACTAAAATTCCCGCTTCAATACCCCCATAGCATTCTGTCCAGTTGCAGTATTTTGTCCAAATATTATACGTAATTTCTCAAAATCTTCAAATGAATCATCACACAAATGTATATTACATGGGTTAGCCTAATTAAAGAAGAGAAAATATCATTATATAAGACTCATACACAACACTTTCATATCATAAATTTCAAGAGATCATTTATACCTTCAAATAGACATTACAGACTTCATCGTCTACTGTGAATTTGTTCGTTTCAGAGTCCCACCCAAAACCATTCTATTTTATGAAGACCTTGAAGATCTGTCAAAGTTTGGTACCTAGCTTTCAAGATCTTCATTCTATTTTTATACTGGCTATATGTTTTCTTAGATCCAAGTTGCTGGTGTAGAATTGATAATATTCTTGTCTCCACCATTAGCTTATTGAATTTACCGTTAGCATCACGGAAACCATAATTGATTGCATCCACCAGTAACCGTAGCAGCAACTTGTGTTAAGGTCCAGACCATGAATGGTACTGACCCTTACCTTTTACATCTTGTGGATATTCCATTGGGTATAGCTTACTAAGCATTAAATTATACACGTTAAATTGTGATATACTATTGAAGATTATTTCAAAACTATACGAACAATATACATAAAACCATTATAAAATTCAAGAAACAAAAAGTAGATATAAGAAAAATAAAAATTAAAAAGAATACTCACTATGATAGAAAATGAAATGATCTTCAAAGTTCTATAGTAATTTGGCAGGTGTCTTTTTTAGAATCTGAGATGACAAAGACAAGATTGATTGATCATATATTTAAGAATATCTATCAATCTAAGCCCTAATAAATCCATAATTATTATTTTTATTAGAAACCAGCCCATAAGGAATAGAGAAGTATATACAATATAATTGAAACATATCCATAAAAAATAAACTTGTAAGACGTGAGGTAATACTAAATCTAACATATGTTTCAAGTGTTAACAGAAGAAATAGTGCAAACATATACTCACAATTTCATTTTTTCAAGCATGAACCAAACAAGATAAGAGTCTAGACCTATCACTAACTAGTTTCTCTGTAGGTTAGTAGGTAAAGATAGCCTCAGATTCAAGTCAAACCTTAAAAGATTGTTGGTTTGCAGTATACCCTCTCCAAAATCCCATGAGCTTACAAAGGCTACAAGAGATGAATGGCTTAATGAAATAAGAGAACTTAGAACATGTGAAGGTTATTCCAAAAAGAAACACCAAAGAAAAAATCAATTACATTTCACTTTGAAGAGTTCCAACTAAGTAAACCAAGACATGTCACGCCTTCATCCCTGAATACAAGAATAATTATATTCAACAATGCTCCAATAAAGACCTCATCTTGTAGGATTAGAACTAAGGTATACTTCCAAACAATGAGGACGTCTCTAAATACAACAACTAAATTACAAAAAGAAAGAAATAAATTAGAATGTATGTAGTAAATAACTACATGCAAGTTAGAGAACAACATATAGCAGGGGTAAGGACTAGTGAGAAAAAAAAACAAAATCAATTATATTAATTAGGACTGCAGAAACAAGTAGAGGTATCAGAAGAACATGAACACCTGACTCATATTGCTAAAGTGAATATTTTGGAAGACATGCTATTGGTAAAGGTAAAGCCTTTTTATATAGTTGTGGCACAATAACATGGAAATATTTTCACCAAACAAGATTTGAGTTTCCGTTAAGATAAATCCTACAACTCGTCAAAGCCTTTTTATATAGTTGTGACACAATAACATGGAAATATTTTCACCAAACAAGATTTGAGTTTCCGTTAGGATAAATCCTACAACTCGTCAAAGCCGTCCACTTTTATATTGGGAGGAAAAATATGAGAGATGTGAGGCAAAGATAAATACCAAACTCACATGAACTGGTTCCTTGCCTATGAGCTTATGAGTTAAGAAGAAAGCATACCAAAGCGATCGAAGGCGTTGCAGCTCGAATCAACCAACATTTCTATGGCAAGGTGATGGTGAAGCTTCCTAAAAGAGATAAATAAAATGAGATCCATGAACTCACTCGGCACTCTGTCCATCTTGTCCGCTACGCGATCAAATCAATATTCTAGATGAAAGTGATGAAATCACTAGTTTAAGTTTCACAGAGGTATTGGTCAGAGAAACCTGTTGCAGCAAGAATCAACGGAGATTGGGATCGAAACAAAGTAGCGATGAACGATAATATTTATGAAAAATGTTTTTCAATTCTCCTTAAATAACACCTGTAGGGATGTTATTCTATTAGAACTATTTTTAATTAAATAGTAATGTAAACTATTCTCAAATCCTCGTCACAACTTTTGCTTTCTAAATATTATTTACCATTGAATAATAGAGAATTTAATATAGTTTTTTTTTATAAATTTGTCAATTGAATAACATGAGATTTCAAGTGAGGCTTAATAACTTTGCACATATTCCACATTGAATAACACATGATTTTTTTTAAAAAATCCAAATCATTACTTGAATAACATGGGATTTTAATCAAATCCCAAAATCTACTAAAATTCCCGCTTCAATACCCCCATAGCATTCTGTCCAGTTGCAGTATTTTGTCCAAATATTATACGTAATTTCTCAAAATCTTCAAATGAATCATCACACAAATGTGTATTACCTGGGTTAGCCTAATTAAAGAAGAGAAAATATCATTATATAAGACTCATACACAACACTTTCATATCATAAATTTCAAGAGATCATTTATACCTTCAAATAGACATTACAGACTTCATCGTCTACTGTGAATTTGTTCGTTTCAGAGTCCCACCCAAAACCATTCTATTTTATGAAGACCTTGAAGATCTGTCAAAGTTTGGTACCTAGCTTTCAAGATCTTCATTCTATTTTTATACTGGCTATATGTTTTCTTAGATCCAAGTTGCTGGTGTAGAATTGATAGTATTCTTGTCTCCACCATTAGCTTATTGAATTTACCGTTAGCATCACGGAAACCATAATTGATGGCATCCACCAGTAACCGTAGCAGCAACTTGTGTTAAGGTCCAGACCATGAATGGTACTAACCCTTACATTTTACATCTTGTGGATATTCCATTGGGTATAGCTTACTAAGCATTAAATTATACACGTTAAATTGTGATATACTATCGAAGATGATTTCAAAACTATATTAACAATATACATAAAACCATTATAAAATTCAAGAAACAAAAAGTAGATATAAGAAAAATAAAAATTAAAAAGAATACTCACTATGATAGAAAGGAAATGATCTTCAAAGTTCTATAGTAATTTGGCATGTGTCTTTTTTAGAATCTGAGATGACAAGGACAAGATTGATTGATCATATATTTAAGAATATCTGTCAATCTAAGCCCTAATAAATCCATAATTATTATTTTTATTAGAAACCAGCCCATAAGGAATAGAGAAGTATATACAATATAATTGAAACATATCCATAAAAAATAAACTTGTGAGACGTGAGGTAATACTAAATCTGACATATGTTTCAAGTGTTAACAGAAGAAATAGTGCAAACATATACTCACAATTTCATTTTTTCAAGCATGAACCAAACAAGATAAGAGTCTAGACCTATCACTAACTAGTTTCTCTGTAGGTTAGTAGGTAAAGATAGCCTCAGATTCAAGTCAAACCTTAAAAGATTGTTGGTTTGCAGTATACCCTCTCCAAAATCCCATGAGCTTACAAAGGCTACAAGAGATGAATGGCTTAATGAAATAAGAGAACTTAGAACATGTGAAGGTTATTCCAAAAAGAAACACCAAAGAAAAAATCAATGACATTTCACTTTGAAGATTTCCATCTAAGTAAACCAAGACATGTCACGCCTTCATCCTTGGATACAAGAATAATTATATTCAACAATGCTCCAATAAAAACCTCATCTTGTAGGATCAGAACTAAGGTATACTTCCAAACAATGAAGACGTCTATGAATACAACAACTAAATTACAAAAAAGAAAGTAGAATGTATGTAGTAAATAACTACATGCAAGTTAGAGAACAACATCTAGCAGGGGTAATGACTGGTGAGAAAAAAAAAAACAAAATCAATTATATTAATTAGGACTGCATAAACAAGTAGGTATCAGAAGAACATGAACACCTGAGTAATGTTGCTCAAGTGTATATTTTGGAATAGATGATATTGGTAAATGTAAAGCCTTTTTATATAGTTGTGGCACAATAACATGGAAATATTTTCACCAAACAAGATTTGAGTTTCCGTTAAGATAAATCCTACAACTCGTCAAAGCCTTTTTATATAGTTGTGACACAATAACATGGAAATATTTTCACCAAACACGATTTGAGTTTCCGTTAGGATAAATCTTACAACTCGTCAAAGCCGTCCAATTTTATATTGGGAGGAAAAATATGAGAGATGTGAGAAAAAGATAAACACCAAACTTACATGAACTGGTTCCTTGCCTATGAGCTTATGAGTAGAAAGCATATCGAAGCGATCGAAGGCGTTGCAGCTCGAATCAATTAACATTTCTATGGCAAGGTGATGGTGAAGCTTCCTAAAAGAGATAAATAAAATGAGATCCATGAACTCACTCGACACTCTGTCCATCTTGTCCGCTACGCGATCAAATCAATATTCTAGATGAAAGTGATGAAATCTCTAGTTTAAGTTTCACAGAGGTATTGGTCAGAGAAACCTGTTGCAACAAGAATCAACGGAGATTGGGATCGAAACAAAGTAGCGATGAACGATAATATTTATGAAAAATGTTTTTCAATTCTCCTTAAATAACACCTGTAGGGATGTTATTCTATTAGAACTATTTTTAATTAAATAGTAATGTAAACTATTCTCAAATCCTCGTCACAACTTTTGCTTTCTAAATATTATTTACCATTGAATAATAGAGAATTTAATATAGTTTTTTTTTTATAAATTTGTCAATTGAATAACATGAGATTTCAAGTGAGGCTTAATAACTTTGCACATATTCCACATTGAATAACACATGATTTTTTTTAAAAAAATCCAAATCATTACTTGAATAACATGGGATTTTAATCAAATCCCAAAATCTACTAAAATTCCCGCTTCAATACCCCCATAGCATTCTGTCCAGTTGCAGTATTTTGTCCAAATATTATACGTAATTTCTCAAAATCTTCAAATGAATCATCACACAAATGTGTATTACCTGGGTTAGCCTAATTAAAGAAGAGAAAATATCATTATATAAGACTCATACACAACACTTTCATATCATAAATTTCAAGAGATCATTTATACTTTCAAATAGACATTACAGACTTCATCGTCTACTGTGAATTTGTTCGTTTCAGAGTCCCACCCAAAACCATTCTATTTTATGAAGACCTTGAAGATCTGTCAAAGTTTGGTACCTAGCTTTCAAGATCTTCATTCTATTTTTATACTGGCTATATGTTTTCTTAGATCCAAGTTGCTGGTGTAGAATTGATAGTATTCTTGTCTCCACCATTAGCTTATTGAATTTACCGTTAGCATCACGGAAACCATAATTGATGGCATCCACCAGTAACCGTAGCAGCAACTTGTGTTAAGGTCCAGACCATGAATGGTACTGACCCTTACCTTTTACATCTTGTGGATATTCCATTGGGTATAGCTTACTAAGCATTAAATTATATAAGTTGAGTTGTGATATACTATCGAAGATGATTTCAAAACTATGTTAACAATATACATAAAACCATTATAAAATTCAAGAAACAAAAAGTAGATATAAGAAAAATAAAAATTAAAAAGAATACTCACTATGATAGAAAAGAAATGATCTTCAAAGTTCTATAGTAATTTGGCAGGTGTCTTTTTTAGAATCTGAGATGACAAAGACAAGATTGATCACATATTTAAGAATATCTATCAATCTAAACCCTAATAAATCCATAATTATTATTTTTATTAGAAACTAGCCCATAAAGAATAGAGAAATATATACAATATATATGAAACATATCCATAAAAATTAAACTTGTGAGACGTGAGGTAATACTAAATCTAACATATGTTTCAAGTGTTAACAGAAGAAATAGTACAAACATATACTCACAGTTTCATTTTTTCAAGCATGAACCAAAAAAGATAAGAGCCTAGACCTATCACTAACTAGTTTCTCTGTAGGTTAGTAGGTAAAGATAGCCTCAGATTCAAGTCAAACCTTAAAAGATTGTTGGTTTGCAGTATACCCTCTCCAAAATCCCATGAGCTTACAAAGGCTACAAGAGATGAATGGCTTAATGAAATAAGAGAACTTAGAACATGTGAAGGTTATTCCAAAAAGAAACACCAAAGAAAAAATCAATGACATTTCACTTTGAAGATTTCCATCTAAGTAAACCAAGACATGTCACGCCTTCATCCCTGAATACAAGAATAATTATATTCAACAATGCTCCAATAAAGACCTCATCTTGTAGGATTAGAACTAAGGTATACTTCCAAACAATGAGGACGTCTCTAAATACAACAACTAAATTACAAAAAGAAATAAATAAATTAGAATGTATGTAGTAAATAACTACATGCAAGTTAGAGAACAACATACAACAGGGGTAAGGACTAGTGAAAAAAAAAAACAAAATCAATTATATTAATTAGGACTGCATAAACAAGTAGAGGTATCAGAAGAACATGAACACCTGACTCATATTGCTAAAGTGAATATTTTGGAAGACATGCTATTGGTAAAGGTAAAGCCTTTTTATATAGTTGTGGCACAATAACATGGAAATATTTTCACCAAACAAGATTTGAGTTTCCGTTAAGATAAATCCTACAACTCGTCAAAGCCTTTTTATATAGTTGTGACACAATAACATGGAAATATTTTCACCAAACAAGATTTGAGCTTCCGTTAGGATAAATCCTACAACTCGTCAAAGCCGTCCAATTTTATATTGGGAGGAAAAATATGAGAGATGTGAGGCAAAGATAAATACCAAACTCACATGAACTGGTTCCTTGCCTATGAGCTTATGAGTAGAAAGCATACCAAAGCGATCGAAGGCGTTGCAGCTCGAATCAATCAACATTTCTATGGCAAGGTGATGGTGAAGCTTCCTAAAAGAGATAAATAAAATGAGATCCATGAACTCACTCGGCACTCTGTCCATCTTGTCCGCTACGCGATCAAATCAATATTCTAGATGAAAGTGATGAAATCTCTAGTTTAAGTTTCACAGAGGTATTGGTCAGAGAAACCTGTTGCAGCAAGAATCAACGGAGATTGGGATCGAAACAAAGTAGCGATGAACGATAATATTTATGAAAAATGTTTTTCAATTCTCCTTAAATAACACCTGTAGGGATGTTATTCTATTAGAACTATTTTTAATTAAATAGTAATGTAAACTATTCTCAAATCCTCGTCACAACTTTTACTTTCTAAATATTATTTACCTTTGAATAATAGGAAATTTAATATAGTTTTTTTTATAAATTTGTCAATTGAATAACATGAGATTTCAAGTGAGGCTTAATAACTTTGCACAAATTCCACATTGAATAACTCATGATTTTTTTAAAAAATCCAAATCATTACTTGAATAACATGGGATTTTAATCAAATCCCAAAATCTACTAAAATTCCCACTTCAATACCCCCCCATAGTTTCTTTTTCTTCGTCAACTTTCTTTTTAGGGGTTTTGGGTGTAGCTACAAAATCAATATGTATTTAATTACTTTTATTCAGATTTAGTTTTCTATCCTTCACAATTTGATACTTTTTTGTTTGCATGATTCACATTGAAAATGTCAGTTGAGTTTCCTCATGTTTTAGAGTTTTATTATTCAAAAATGAATAGAAAAGTCAAAGCATTTTCAAGAACGTAAGTACTAATAAATATATTAGTTAATTTTAGGGGTATAAGTATATATTTACACTTTTCAATGAAATGTATTTTTAGGTCATTTTTCTTCTTTAATATTATTTAACAAAAAAAAAATTTAGGAAAAAAATATGACAATATTATTTTATTGACTAAATATCAATACTCAAAATAGTTTAGTTTTGTCTGTTTGGTCAAAAAGACATTATTAAATAAACACATGTGGTATATTAGGGTGCTTGGTCAGATGGTCAGTTAAAAAGAAATTTAACAATGCAATTTTATTTTTTTTGGGGTGAATTTGTGAAATATACATAGTAAAGAAAAAAAACTAAGAATATGGCCATACCTCGATCTTCGAAAAATAATGTGACAATTTAACACGAAAATGGATGAGTTTTTCTTTTTTTCGTGAGTGAATTTTTTGTCAATTTGATTTTTATTATACTCTTATATATATATATATATATATATATATATTAAATAGATAGTACAAAAAAATTAATTCACAACAATAAAACGTCGACTGATGAGGAAAAAGAAGAAGACGAAAAAAGAAGAAAGAGAAGAGGAGTATGAAGAAGAGAAGAAAAAGGAGGAAAAAGAAAGAAAAAGAATTACAATCTTTCATATGTGGAAATCTTTTAACATTTTTCTTAATTGAGAGAGAAAATAAATTTAGATTTCTATCAGTGTGAATGTCCATTTTTCCGGAGATAAACCTAAGATAAAAATCATGAGGCATATAAGGAAATACAATCACGGTGCGTAGATACAACAACAACACTAACACATATTTCTCTATTGTAAAATCATATTCTATTCTATGTCTCTCAAATAAACAGAAAAATAAACAATATTTTGCAATGAAACAATCATGAGGTGTGTTGATGAAAGGGATGACATATCAACTGCATAGGTCAATCTAAATCTGATTATTAATTGTATTAATCAACCCAAACAAAAAAAGACACCCAACTGATGGAACACAATAAAAGCCAGAACATATTATGCAATCCCCCATTATCAACTGTCCTAATCAACCCACTCAATAAAAGAAAGAAACATAAGTATGATAAAGAGAAAAAGAAAATAGAAATAGGGGAGAGATTAAATGTGAGTTAGAACAGAGGAAAGAAAGAAGAAAAAAAAGGAGAAAAGAGTGAGGAAGAACAAAAAGAGATATAAGAACAAAAAGAGAAGTAAAAAGAGTTAGGGGTAATACAACATGGTCCAATGGTAAGTTCTCCCTAAGTTTCTTTCAGGCACGGTGCACTAAGAGAGCTCTTGCTTTCTCACCCATCCTCAACATATGTCCAGCCACACGCCAGGAATCGAGAAACCACCGGCTTCCGACCTCACGTCCCTAGCTGAGAAAACCCTTTTATCGTGTCCAATTTCAGGTGCCGCCGCTGCTCCTCCAGGAACTCTAGTTCGAAGTGAAGAAAAGTTTCCCGACCCACCCATTCCACCTGAACCACCAGACTCTTCTCTTGCTTCCTTCGTATTCGGCTCCTCCTCCTTGTGGCGGATCTCGCTCCAGATCTATAATGTGCTCTTAATTACTCAGATCCGTATTTTAATTTGGTCTCTTTTGTGTCCTCTGGTGTCACTTCTTTTGCCTCAGTGCGTCTCACTACTGCAGTATGGAGACCCTTTCTAAAAGTTACAAGTTTGAAGATTCATCTCTGGTCTCGTGCGCATGTCAAGCCCCACTTGTTCAATCATCTCATATGTACTCCAGTCTCCATCCTAAACAAACCCACGTTTCTAGACTTTGACTTTGTTCCTTCACTTCCTGTTTCATCTTTCGAGATCCATGGGTCTACATATGTGTCCTTCAGTGACATGTTTTCCACTTTGATGTGGTCTCTTACTGCAGTATGCAATCCTTTCGCTTTGGCTCAAGATAATATCAGGTTTTTCTCTCTTTCTATGTGGCAATTATAAGATTGAATCTTGATGTTTCTAGTCATCTAGTTAATATGGTTTTACTGGACATGTATTGTCTAGATCTCTCATGTATGGAGCTTATCATATTCCTAAATTTTTCACTTTTTGTGAGTCTATTGTTGTAGGAAGTATTCTGTCAGATGCTTCAGCTTCTGTTATGTTCCATGACTTAGTAGCTTGGTGTTTTATCACCTATACATTTGTAGTCAGAAATTTGATTGATAACTGTGCACTTGTTGCTGGTTCAATCCCGAGTTGTAGATCATCGAAGGTGTCTTCTATTTCCCAACACATCATCTCACATCCTTGCTTCTTTGGCGTTGAGTTTAGAGGACTTCTCTACGGTTTCAGTTGCTTAAGTGTTTTTGAGGTCTTTATCTACTTGTTGAATTTCCTCCGCTCATTCTCTGTAATAGCGCTTCATGTGGCCAAGTTGGCTTTGTTGTTTATCTCCATTGGACAATCTCTTCTTCATGGATGAGTAATTTATCTATAAAATTGTGTTTGACCAAAAAAAAAGAGTTACGGGTAAAGAAAAACAAAAGGTTTGGGAGAAGAGTGGAAGATAAAGAAGAAGAGTTGCAGATGAACATTATTGTATTATACTACAACATGTTGTTAAAATAAAATAGTATATAGTATTACAATATACATGAATTAATTACATATGAGTTGTTCAACGCAACTGAAAAGAATATATAGAAATTATGGAGAAAATATAAAATTTTATTCAAGAAACTCTAGACAAATTAACTCATATCAATCATATATAATTATTTATGTTACCCGGAGTTTGATTTCTATTCTATTTATATAAGTCAGAGATATATAATAGACAAACAATATACATAGCATTGTTCATCAGCTTGCTCAACTCAATGTATATTTTTTTATTTTTTTTCCTCTTATACGGAACAATTAACCACAATATTACTTTCTTAATTTTCATCCTCGTTTGAGTACCGATCATTAAAACATTTTTTTAATCAATACATTTTTTGTCATCTTCATAGAAGAATCACAGAATTGAAAAAAAAACATATGATTGAGTTATGGAAAAGAAGAAGAAAATGTAAGTTAGAATGTATGCGTTTGGATTTCAAAGACAAAAGATGAATTAATAAATACTCCATCTGTTACAAAATAATCCACGTTTTAGAAAAAAATAAGTTTCGAAAAGATTCATATTTTACTTTTTAATGCAACTTTTACTTGGTAATAGTAATAAATTGAAAATTTCAAGAAAATTAATTGTTTTTATTTAACTTTGATTAGTTAAAAATTATGAAAAATAGTAAATCACAAAATATATACATTTAATACTAAGATTAACATGCTTTATTAATGTGTGAAAAAAACTTAAAACATGTAAGATATTGAAAGAGAGAGAATATTATACACAACACATTCTAACGATTAGATTCTTATGGTTACTTTGTTAATTATGAAATTTTCTGTGGTCATTGTTGCCGATTTCTCTTTTTACCACTTTTACCAAACAACACAACATCCTTCTGTCTTGAAGAAGTAGCATAAAGAAGATAAGAAATAATAGCAAAGATATTAGGTATAGGGCATTGTTAGATGACTAGTCTTCTTCTTGACTTTCCTCTGCTTAAGCTTCACTTTAACATTAACACCATTATCAATGATAGCTTGAAGCACAACCTGAAGCTTACCTTCCACTTTATCTCCTTTCCTTGGAGTATATACAACGTCATGTATGTCATCTTCCAAACTTCTCTGCGCAAGGACTGTCCCAACCGCAGCACAAGCCAGAGCGTTCCTAGTAGAACCAAGATCGAACTTCATGTCTTTTGAAATGGAATGAGCCACAGTAACAACCTTACTAGTCACCCTGTGAATCACACATGCTCGAACCGAGGCCTTTGAGATGTAAATGTCTAAGCAAAACGGGTAGTGATAAGGAGCCGTGAGCTGGTTAAACGTAAGCGTTCGCTCTCTCTTCTTCGTACCTGCGTTAAGATGAACCACTTCACCAGTGATAGCGTTGATCTTTGGCGCATCTCTCTTCTTGTACTCCTCGCGAACCTCTTGGTTACTCCTTGCTGCCTCCTTCTTCATCTTTGTTTCTTCACCGTTGTTTTGCTCTTTCTTGGTTTTCTGGTGATGGTTCTTGCGGTGGAAGTCATAGTTGTATTCCTCGAACTCTTTTGACCCTCGATCAAGCTTGTAGAAAAGATCACCACGGATTCTCATATTGTCAATTTCATCATGATCAAGATCAGGCACGACCCTTTCACCTCCTTGTGTTGTAAAGGAAGAGCTTTTTGCAGTCTCTGCTTGAAACTCTCTCCAGGCTTGGGATATAGATGATGAGACATCCCAAGCAGCATCATCCACAGTTTCTATAGCACAACCATTCATATCATCAGCGATTGAATCCTTTTCAGTTTTGTTGGTGGAAAATCTCCACGACAAGCAGTGTGAGGCTACTCGAAAACGGGAGGTGAGATTCGGGGAACGGAGAAAGCTTCTTCTGAGAATCGTGGAAGCCATTGAAGTAAAAGAGGCCACTGTACAGCAAGGTTTCGCAGAGACAAATCGTCGAACATGTGGTGTGCAAGGTTAGGTCGGAAGAGAGACTATTGTCTCACAACGCTTGTAAGACTGATCGGTCCTGCTGCTCTGTAGAGTAGTTACAACGACTTGTTCAACAAAGAGATTCAAAGCAAAGATCTTGCAAAAGAACCAGTGTTGTTTCGATGTGAAGAACACTATTTGAGATCTCTGTAAGAATCGGAAACGAATATAAGAGAGGGTGTTTGTGACAAAGAGAAGTTGTCATATAATTAACAGAAAGATAAGATGGTTGACAGAATATTAGGGCATTACAAAAGCTTATGAAAAGAAACAGAGACGATGTTTTTTAACACACAACATAAGATAGCTAACTTACTAAAACGAGTTAGGCTTCGAAAATATTACAGACAAAACGACAACGTAGACAGACAAAAGATGCAGATACAGAGTAGTTGTCACAGTATCAGTGGTTGTTGGTTATTACCATTCTTCCTTCTTGATTTGTCATCACACACTGTCTAATTCAGTAGTAAGCTTGCTGATGATGGGTGTGTTGGTGGTGCTGCTGAGGGTAGTGCGGGTGGTAAACCGGAGGAGCTGGAGCTGGAACAGGAACAGGGCCGTTGCAATAACCGTTGTACGCTGGGTAACCGACAGGTGAGCCTTGGTATGAGGCGGGGATAAGCTCAGGGGAGTATGGATAAGGTGGGCTCCTGTTGCTGTAGACAGTAGTAGGTGGTGATGGGTAAGCTGCTGGTGAAGCGTACTGAGGGGAGTGAGACGGTGATCTGATGAACGGGAAGGAAGAGACGTATGCGTTTGTGATACGCCCGGCTTTCGCTGGTGGCATTGGACCGTTGTAGCTGGCTCTGGTTCTCTTGTTTGCCGGTACAGCTGCTGGTTTTCTCTTGTCGGTTTTGGTCTTCTCTAGCTGTTCCAACCGCTTCTTGAGGTTCTCTGGAGGGAACTCTTCCTCGAGTTTGTACTCTTCTATGCATTTCAAGACTGCCTTAAGAGCTGATTGCTCCTTGCGCGCCACGAGATGCTAACATGACAACAGATACTAAATTTAAGCTTGCGAATAAGAGATATTCAAGCTGTAAGATAAATGAGTAGATTACCGAAGCTCGGCCAGTATTGCTGGACTCTTCAACGACTGTCTTCTTTGCATCCCTAAGATAGGCTTTGAGCAAAGGAACAGGAGGGAACTTATCCACAAGGCCAACTTCATAAGTAAAATGAACTGCATCAAGCTGCTGCCCCCTGCTGATTAACTCTTCAATCATATCTGGTGCAAGCATAACAACTCAAAGACATCATTCATAACCTCACACAGCTTATCATCAGTTCTAAACTGCCTATGTCACTAATTAAAGTCTGGCCACAAGTTATGCAATATAATATCATGAGAAGATAGGAGGATTGGGTTACCAGGCATTTGATCACCCAAACCAACTAAAACAGCAAGCTTTGGCATCTGCTTACGCCAGGCGGATCCAACGACAAGCTTTCTATACAGACCAAGATCTTCACTTTTAACAATCCCAAACGTAACAAGATGCTGAAGAAACGTATGCACATCAGGAGACTTCACATTCTCCACCCTTCCCCTCTCCTCCAAGCTCGCCTTCCACGTCTCTGCAATCTCCTTAGCTTTCTCCTTAACACTAGGAGTAACAAGCAGCCTCGACTTCCCAATCACTGGATCCACCATCACAGGAGCTAAGCTCTCAAGAATCACCACACAAGCCCATCCGAAATCGTTAGTCATCTTCTCTCCGGAACCCCTTTTATCCACCGGAAAGACCTCAGAGATGGCCTCAAGCACTAACATCGCCGGATCCACACAATCCACCAACGCAGCCGGAATCTGAGACCGGAGCCCCTCAAGCTCCTTCTTCCTCGCCGTCACGAAGCTCCAGAATCCTCTCGCGTCCATCTTCAAACAGAGAGATTTCAAAGCAGAGAGCAGCCCTTCGTCGTCGTCAACCTCGCCGCCGCCGTCATCTCCATCTCTAGCTTTCTCAAGCGACTCCAGAGCAGCTCTAGCTCGTTCCCCGACTTTCCCAGCGACGATCTCGACGCTGCGCTCGATTGTAGCCTCCCTACGCTTAAGCGACTCGAGAGAGGTCTGAGTGGTGCTATCTAGGGTTTCGATCATCTCCTTCAACGCCTCCGATTTCTTCATCAGGTTCTCCTCCAGCGTAGTGAAGTGATCGGAGAGCTCTTTCCATAGAAGAGTGCAGCTCGTCATCAACGACGTCTGCTTCTGAAACTCCTCGAAACTCGGCTGAGCTAACTCGGTCAACTCGCCCGGATCGGAAACCGACCCCATCGTCGGCGTGAAGACGGAATCTAAACGAACTTCGAGAGAAAGAAAAACAGACAATAGAGAGAGAGAGAAGGTGACGAAAGTGTTTTTGGAGTGAGATTGGAGAAAACCCTAGAAATGGCAAAATATTATCAATGACGTGGACAAGTCACGAGTCCGACACGTCTCGGGTCTCTCTAGATTGCGCAGGTTATGTTGATTTGGTGTGCTATTGTGAACGGAAGATGCGTAGTTTTGGGTAGATGATGACGTATGATAAGGGCGTGTTTGGGGTGGGGGTAATAAGTATCCTAAGCTTCGCTTTATCGTATAGATCGCTTAAAGAAACCCAATAAATAAAGGTGAAAGAGATACGTGGGCCACGCCCACTGACCACCACATGCGTTGAGTCGGAAACCAGTGAAGCATTGCCGGTTAAAGTACTTAAAAACGTAAAACTAATAGCCCTTATAAAGTATTCCAAAATTTTGTTTATACAATGCATGATAAGATCCGCGCAAACATGGAATGAATCTTGTGTATATAAATTAGTTTTATATAATTTTTTAAATTTTACATTTTTGTATATTATAAAATAATAAATATATAAGTGGAATTTTGAAACTATTATATATATAATTAAATTAGTTAGAACAAAAGATCATTTTATTGACCTACGGCACGGAAGGAAAGCACCGCTGCTAGCTCGCCTTGTCCATGGAACTTATCCTGTTGAGAATCCTATCTTGCTTGACTGCGCTGGGAAGTCTTTCCTTAAAGCATTGATTTGACTTGGAGTATCCGCTTAAGTGAGAAAATGAACTTTATTTATTTAGCTTGAACCTTGAGCCGTCTAGTCTAGTAGTCGTTTTTTTCTATTAGTTGCGATGCGAACAGGCCCGGTTCTTCGCTTAGTAGAGCTACCGGCCGGCGTACGACGACCGCTTCTTGTTCTCGCCCATTCGAGTAGGGCAAAAGAGGACAAGCGGAGGAGATCGAGGAGGGTATCTGATTGGTTAATGTCAGCCCGGCTCGCATGGACTTCCGGTGTTTCTTAGTTGACAACTGCATTGAAATTAGAAGTTCTCCAGTTACTCCTGCACAAGCAACAGCAGTTATGGATCTGATTGAGGAGCGCTAGGAAGAATTGATCCACCAGCTTGTCTGCTTGTGAGGTTGAGGATTTGACTGTTATGATCTCTTGGCCCGTGCCTCCGTAGTGTAGTGTAAGTAATTATTTACTTACAATTATTTTATGGTAAATAATCTAAATTATCACTTTTATCTATTTATATCGTATATAATTAAGGACAATACTCTTAAATAGTAATTTTTATTTCTTTATTACAAAAATATACATAAGAAAAAATGACGGAAATAGTTTTTTTTGAAAATTTTAATATTTATTTTTACTTTCTTAAATTTTAAAACATACCTCCAAAATCTCACCCCATAACTCTAAATCTTAAATCTAGATTAGTTAACCCAATGAATATACATCTATATTTACACCATTTAATAAAAAAATATTTTGGTCATTTTCTCCTTAAAGAATATTTTGTAACAAATTTTTTTAAAACTATCCTATGATATTATCATAAATATCTAAAATTATTTAATATTGTTTTATATTAAATTATGATTTTTACGTATAATTTATGATTATTTGGTCAACAAAAATTGTAAACCATCGATAACAAAATTTGTAATGTGAAATTTTTGATAGTTATAATAATTTATAATTTTTTAAAGAATTTTGATACAAATTTTGAAATTCAAATATTTATGTACTTTATATGGTATATAGTTTAGTTTAAAATATTAAATATCTATATATATAATGTGAATATCTATTATATGAGACTTTTAATTCGTATGGTTTTAATATCATTTGTATATTGTTATAACTAGGACTGGGCACTTTACCCGATATCCGAAGCCGCACCCGAACCTGATTCGAAAAACCCGAACCGAAATCTGAACCGAAGTAGCAAAATACCCGAATGGGTATTGAATTGGCTGAGATTGGAAATCCGAACCCGAACGGGTAATATCCGAATCCGAAGGGATATCCGAAGATAACCGAACATATGTATATTTATCTTATATTTCTAGTTTATATCTCTCAATTTATTTAAAATATCTATAAATTGATGTTATATATACTTTAAAATCGTATAATATAACATATAATTACGAATAAAATGATTTGATACTCACTTCAAATGTATGCTAAGCTTTTTGTTTCATGCATTAACGAAAGGTATATCTAAAATTTAAAAATAATAACTAAATTAGTTTCTTTTTATTTTTGAAATGCTATCTCCAAATCTATTAATCATTCAATCTATTAAAAATAAAAAGTCAGTTAATTGAAATTTATATTTTTTACATACAAAAAACTTGAGAAATGAAAATTTTAATTTTTTTCTTTCAAAATGTAAATATCCGAAAATCTGACCCGAAATAACCGAATCCGAACTAAAAATACCCGAACACGACCCGAAGTACAAAAATTCCCGAACGGGTTCTATACCGAAATACCCGAAAATCCAAAATACCCGATCCAAACCCGAACGGGTATCCGAACGCCTACCCCTAGTTATAACATAAAGAACCATTGATCACAAATTTTTCAGTGTGATATTTTAATAGTTTTAATAATTTATGGCTTTTTGAAAATTTTAAAATATGACATATATGAAAATTTTAAATATATGATTAATGTAATTTTTTAGTTTATTTTAGTAATATAAAATTAAATAAAAATGTTAAAATAGATATAAATGTTTATCAAACTTTTATTATTCAAAATTATTAAGTAACATATATATTTCACTCACATTAGCTAATTTCGTTTATTCTACTTAATAAAAATAAATATATTTTTATATATTAATAATTACTTTATAGTTATTTTAATAAAAATATATCATAAATTTAGATTGACGATTTTTTTTGAAGATTTTAAAAAATATTTTATTCATAACACTTGTAATATCTTAGATGTCGTAATGTTTTTGTATAATATATAAGCCATTTTGTGTAGTTTAATGTAAAGAAGAACACATGTATACATGAAGATGATCTTTAAAAGGCTGTTATGAATCAGTCACGCGTGAGAATACTTGGACCGAATATTTATGTGTTCTAAGACGTGATAATTAAGCCAGCCATAAATAGACTCATTACATGTGTTTACATTAATAATATATCAGGTTTGCTAATTTTCGTACTATGTTTAAATATCTTGTGATGTCAAACAGAAGCATAAGATAAAAAGAGAGTTGAATTTGAATTATTAAAGTTACTTAGAATTGACATATGCTAATAACTTTTTTTTGTGAGGATGTCCAAAATATAAAACGGGACAATGACATAAAACCCATTATTGAAACATCCTTACTCTTGTCGTCCGCTTGATAAAAAAGTAGTTATCGTTTATTAATTATACAGATTAGAAAGACAAAACACAATTAGAAAGAGACTAAATATGAAATAGACGGCAAACAAATATCTAATTCAACAGGTCAGCAATGGGTGGCTACAAATTAACCGCCGTTTGCTTTACAGAAGAAAAGTAAGGAGAGAAATTTGAAAATGTGAAAGGATGAAATCAAATTCGAAAAGGGCTAATGATTTAATTACATGCAATGACTTGACATTAGTCTAGCTAATCTTATAGTAACATGATTAAGACATTGCACAATCTCGAGTCGTTTTTATATACGTTTTCGTTGTATGCATAATGCTTTTACCTCTTACCCACTACACAAAGTACTTTGTCCTATCTATTATATCCTGCTAGTTGCTATGATGGTGGGCAGTGGGCACACTATTATCCTATGTACACGTTAAATAACATTTATTATCGGCAACCTTCAAATAAATAAATCTAATGGTGAAAATTTAATACTAATCTGTATGAATTTTGATATAATAATGTTATTGAGATATATCATTTGTCATCAATAGTATACATGTACATTTTGAGAAATCTTTTTTTTTTGTAACATCTTAGAGAAATCTTCTAATGCACTTAAGAACTCATCAATATAGGCGACTAACGAATACAAGAAATAAAGTTCGGTCAGGAACACTATGATTCAACGGATTAGCTGAAGTTAACACACAAAAGTAGAGTAAAAAATCATTTAACCCTTTTTATACCTAACTTGTCAATTAAACAGAGACATAAATAAAGTAAAAAGGAGAAACAAGATTCATATATTCTAGTGGCCAAAACCACCCACATGGTACAAGGCTTCTTCTTGTCTGCTTTATCATTTCATCCTAATTCATAAAAGTTTAAACACAAACACGTTATTATTGCATAGCTAGGCATCACAATTATTGTCGTCGGTATACCAAAATAAAGCAGGATGAACACTACCCTAAGCTGCCTTGGGACGGGAACGGTACAAGAAACGGGGACAGGAACGGAGGTACGGTGTAGAAACAACAACCAAAATATAAGAAAATATAAAAATATCCATAATTTAAATTCTTGAATTTAAAATATTCACCAACGCCCCACATCTTGGTTTTTCAGTTTTATATTGATCATAATTCCTTGATAGAAATCGTAAGTTGTTATGGATGAAAACCAAGTCTTGAGCATGAATAAGATTTAACGTGTTTCTTCTAAATAAATGAATGAATGCGTAAGTATTCCAATTACGCTCATCACATAATGATGAACTAGGCTGTCCAAGTAACTCAAAAGCCAAAGTTTGGAGTAGAAAAATTTTAGCACCAAAGATAACCCACCAACTTTTGGGTTCCATAATAGACATCATTGAAATGCATGTAAATCTTCAAACGGACCACTATTTATCGAGAACAATGCATACTCTTCCATAACTTTCATGTGATCCTCATTGCTTGGAAACAATCTTCGAAAGCACTTTATCCTTTCATGTGAGATTCCTATATCCCTATGTGAACCTTTTCTTGCCAAATTTTCATTTAGTCAATCATCACTATAAAATCTACAAAATACATAACACGTAGATAAATATATATATATATATATTCATATCTTGGATTTAGAGAATGAGCTAGAAAATGTAAGGGAGTGTTAATCTTTGTCCAGCAAGCCACCAAATTTTCATAAACAACATTGTAGAAAGGACTGAATTCAGACATTGAACGCTTTTCTCTCTTGTAAATCTCAGTTTTCACCTTCTCGATCATAGAATCTCACATCTCATAAACCAAGTGAAGACATGGCTTGTCGGTGTCACATAATCTAATCATCTCATATATAGATCTTGTGAAATCTATAATATAAGAGAAATTTTCCCACCAGTCATCATTCACAATCTTCTCTTTAACAAAGTTTCCTTTTCCAGTGTCATCATCTCTGTAAGTAGAAAATTATTTACTTATAACCATGGCTTGGAGACCTCCTTTGATAAGCTTCAATCTCTTATGCATCACAATGATTGAGGCAAACCGTGTATCATCAACCCAAAGTAATCTCAACGGACATAACTTACCAAAAATGGCTAGTCCCATGCTATGGTTCATGATGAAGTTTTTTTATTGCAAGGAAATCTCCATGAATTTCAGTAATCCAACTACAGTCCTCATATGTTTCTTGATTTGTTTCCACATTCCTTGTTGCACAAATATTTTTCAAAGCGAGATTGAGAGTATGAACAACAAATGGTGTCCAACAGATGTGAGGAAACCTCCCCTCGATAAGGTCTCCAGCCACCTTACAATTTGGTGCATTGTCAGTGATGATTGTACAACGTCTTGATCACTCACTTGATGAATAACTTCTTCCAACAATTTAGCAATGAAGAATTTATCTTTTACTTCACCAAAACAGTTCTCAACCTTGCGAAAAATAGGACCACTTCCATAAGTAGCTATGAAATTAATCTACAGTTTTCTTACATGATTGCTCCAAAATCACTCACAACCGTCACCCTTTTTTCCTTCCATGTCGATTTCAGTGGCACTAACAACTTCTCAACGTTGTTATTTTCTTGCTGATATAAAGTTGTTCAGAGTTTATTATAACTTGGAGGTACATAGCCATCAAGTTTGTTGGCAGCAACAAACTGATAAGACTGGTGATAGCTAGGATTTCTTGCAAGATTGAATGGCAAGCCTCATGTAAAAAACATACTTGCAATTTCTTGATCCAACTGATCTCTAGCTTGAATACCAAATGATGCAACGATTGATGAAAAACAAGATTTCCTCTTCTTAGAAAGAGATTCACACGCTAATGGAATTGGTCTAGGTCCTGACTCGAATTTCTTCATCTCAAACTCATTTTCCAGCTTATGCATTTCAATTTTTCAGCCATTGTTGCTCTTCTACAGAGAGAAATTCCCCTGCCCTTTCATTCCAAGTAAATGCTCTTTGATTCTAGAATATGATCCTTTTCGAATCTCATTACAACTTTTCCAATTGCTCCTTGTTTTTCCAATTTAGTTACATAATTCCATATTGGAGGTTCTTCTTTTTTTCACTTAATGAAATATATCCACTACCAATGTTGACATTTTCAGTTTGAGAGTTCATCTTCTTAATCTATCTGAAGTTACAGAAAACATATGATACAACAAGTAAAATCAGAACACAAGAAATCAAATATATTTGTATACAGAAAACACACAAAAAAAATCAGAAAGTTGTATTAATGAATATATATCGAACGTAAACAACAAAACATAAAAATCAGAAAGAGACAAGAAGAACTTCTTACGTGTTGTTTCTTGTTGCTGATGAAGAGCGATATGCTTGACACTTGAGAGTCAAATGGACATAAGTTACGTTGTCACTAGAGAGAGATACAATTGAGAGTCGAAGAGAAAAACATGGAGATAGGAGTGGAAGAGACTAATGAGGAAGTGGAAGAGATTATTATTGATAAACAACTTTCTTTATTACATATTTTAATATTTTCAGAATTAACAGAATAAAACAAGTAAAAATAAATATGTTTTAATTTATGTCTTTACACACCAAAACACCAAAAATCAAACGGATACGTCTCATTTGTCTTGAAACGTCTCCGTGTCTGGTCTCTGAAGAACCCCGTCTCCGGTTAGTCATGCCCTCCCGGGTTCATGACACATGTGTTGGAAAAATTTCTCAGGTGTATCCGATCCATACCCGTCCCCGTGGCGAACCCGATACGCGAAACAACACCCAGTTGGCGTACCCGTGCAAATAAGAAACTACCTCAATGTCAATTACTTATACAAAAGGAACTAAGACACTATTTTTTGGTTAAACACCCACTGACCACAAGATTATGAATATGTATAGGTGTTACATTTTATTACCTGACTAAAGATCAAACGTATAAGGTGAAGACAAAAAAAGAGAAAGAAAAAAGAAAATAAAAGAATCAAGAGGGACATAAAAAGCATCAAGCACACTATCACAATTTACTTCCAAGGATGTTAAAAGAAGGTCGTATACATCAGCCCACACCCATATGTTTATGGGATGTGATCACTGAATAAAAGTATCAAGAAAACAAAAAAAAATCATTCATCTAAAAAAAACTAAAAACTTTTCTTTCCCCTTAGAGTTTTTGGGCGTATGACTAAAAGTACAGATTCAATAGGCATTAAAGTGTACCTTTTGAAAGAGAACTGTAATCACTTTGATCCTGTGAGTTCTCCAAGCCTCTCAATTATGGTATTCTTATTTTTCTTCATCGAATTTTCCAAGTCTTTTATGGTCGCGAGATAACCATAACGAACCATTCTTTTCTCACCTATCTTACCGTCAACTTCGATAAGACTAGGTTTTCTTATCATATTTGCTTGGAGTGAATGGTTGTACCACGGTTCGTTTTCTCAAAGTATTCAGCCATTCTCAAAGCTTCTTTGAGCCCTGAATTATCTCCCGCAAACTTAAAGAGGGTAATTTCCAAAGGACCGTCTCTTCCATATAGTGCTCTTGATTTCCCAACGATGAATTTGAGTTCTAAAAATACATATAAACATCAAAACCAAGGCAGCAAAAGGCCAATAACCAGATACTAGTGTTTGCACACCAATCATTAGTCTAATCACATTGCACAATTTGAAACCTAATGTGACACAACGAAAGTTGTACTAGAAGCTGACATACCTATAGAAAAGTCTAGGGAATATGGTGACATAACAAAGTTCTGTTGAAGAAGCATATATACTTCTTAGACTACTATTTACTAGATTATGATATTATAAGGTAATGAAAGAAAGTGCAAGGCAAAGTGACATTACTCTTCGACAACTAATAACAATTTCTAATTCACAAAGCAAAAGAGAAACATAAGAGAGAATATGAAGGAATCCAATGAAACTGAAAGAAGAATGTGCCTGAGAATAAATATCAGCTAATAACAAAATATTGTTAGAAGCTACACTCTTACTCAAGAACACTATTTGGTGCATCCTTATAGTGTTAGCAAAAACAGAGGAATTCGGATCTTGAACTTTCTTTTGAAAGATCAAGGAAATAATTTATGTGGCATTGATCTGAAATAACAAACATAAGCCAAATTATTAAGAGTACATGAGTAATATCTAAGGCTTTGGTTCTAAGTCCAGTTTGATGGAGATAACCTATTTTACGTAACAATAAGGAGAACATACGCGAAATAGAATCCTAAGGTGCATATTAGCCAATGCAATTTTCATGAACTTTTGTACATGTTGTACCTCTAATTCTGCCATCCATTCTTTTGCTTCCAAGACCTTCCATAAGCCCATCTTTACCCTTTCCTATAGTCGTATTATGAACAATAATGTGAGGTGGCCATCTTAATAACTGATCTTGATTTATTTATGCCACTTCTGCATGTAGAATATGGTATGTCTTTGATTTTTCAGAAGGCTTCGAGAAATTCCATCCCATCAATACAGATAGAGCTTTGTGTAAGCCTAAGCGATGCACATGTGAGTTAGCATCATCAAAACAATATGCGTGCATTAGTAAATCATGTGTATAATGGACAGCTTTGGGACACTTGTGTTTAAGCATAAGTCGAATTTGAAACACTCATTCAGATTTACCCAAACATTGCATATAATAGTATGAGATCTTAAACTCATGAAAATCAGAATCACTAAAAACTATTGAAAATACACAAAAATGCTTGAGTGAAACAACATCTACAAATTAGTTTATCAAATGAATAAGAATTCAAACGTGTCTTGAATAATTCAATGATAAACCTAAGCTACAGACTATGGTTATAAGTCATGCAAGGAAAACACCTAACATATAGAAAAACAGACATAAACTCTGTGCAATTATACGGAGTACCATCGCCATATAGCAGTAGGATTGGAGATATTAGAGAACTTCATTTCTTCCTCGTAAGTTTTACATTAAAATAGTGTATTCTCTGATACGAAGAGCATTCATAATAGAGGAGTTGCTGGTAGTTTACTAAATCTAGCATCCTTGACACTGATTCAGATGCACATATAAGTGACCATGCATTCATCATTCTAAAATAGTTGAAAACCTCCATAATTTAGGTGGACATGTGTATAATCACAAAGAAATGTTAAGAGCTACACAATCTACATCAGCTAAAGATTTAAGAATATGAAGTCGAAAACTTAGTTGATGGATTCATGAATCATGTTTCACAATCACAAGCAGTGAGCGAGACTAAAGACTGCTAAACACATTCATTACGGACAACTGAACATTGATTTAAGATTCACAACCAAGAAAAGTTGCATATTTGATACCCTATGTCTATATATGTGTGTAGTTTTGAGAATAATAATCGGTAACAGAGGTGACAACAAAAGAAAACAAATTAGCATCCACATATCAATACCCAAATTTTTAACAGTTGGAAAAACTACCATCATATTGTACTAATTATATAAAGTAAGCCTGCGAAAGGAAATGACTAATAACTTGAGCCGATAGATACCTAGAAACAATTAAATATGATACGAAAAAATGATTAAAACACATGAGATGCAAAATAGCAGTCTAGGGGAGTATTAGGTACAAAGGAGATCACATATAACTTGAACAATAGATAACTTGAATAATCTAAGAGGCACTTCAACAAGGAATAAACCCAAATCATAAACGGTTAAACAATAAAATTATATGCAAGTTAGTGTATTATCAAAGCAAGCAGTTCATTAAATACATAGCAAACAAGGAATAGTATAAACGGCGAGCCAATAACGTTAAGCTAATTAGGAGAAATACTACATATTTAGCTAAATCACAACCACCAAAACATTTAAAGATAAATGCAATATTGTGAAGAAGTTACAATACTAATCAAACAGAAGTAACAAAAGTATCCCAATGCATTTTACTCTTATTCATATTCATTTATCCATCTACGACAGAACTGACCAAGTAAAGAAACCATTAAAACAATGCAATAAGAGTAAGCTACACCTGAGAAAAAAAGCAAACACAAGAAACATATTGAAACCCATCAAACTTTCCGCAGACAAGACAATGAAGCCGCCCTTTCCTCCTGTTCTCAGAGTAGTTCTTTTTTTTTTTTCTAACGGTACCACATAAATCCGCTTAGCAAAAAAAAATGATCTCTTTAACGAAATCTGATCAACCTGGAGATGCATTAGCACCTGACCTTCATTATCATTCCTACTTAATCCTCTGTGTGCATATGCTTAGCCGCTCTAGAATCTTATCCAACATCCCTCCTAAGTGACTGATCATTAGGATTAGCATAATGGATAAAGTGATATCTCTGTCTCAGCATTTTACATTTATTGTTAGTAAGATATTATCCATTTTGGGAATAAAAGACAAATTCACATGGATTTAAGTCTTGTACTAATTAAAGTCGGATACCTCTTTATATATTATAAATTATTTATCTAAACTTTCAATATAGAACTTGGATTGACATGTTTCACCTCCCTCCTACCAAATTACCATCCCATAAATCTTTTAGCACCCAGACACTTGATAGCGAAAGAACCGTCGCTATGACCGAATTGCCGTTCGATAAGCAACAATTCACGATCCAAACGTAGAAGTCTTTATTAAATTTCAAAACGAAATGAATAGAAGTACGAAGTGTAACTAAGAACAAAGTCAACACAACGATTTTTTCAAATGAATCAAGAAAGCTGAAAAAGTTCTATTTAAACTCGTCGTCGCTCGTCCTTCGACTCAGTGAGTCAACGTACAGAGCCAACACGTTTGTTACGCTCTTGCCAGCTGTCCTCCTCTTATTGGTTTCTTCTTTTTACTCAACGACCCAACGAACACTTCATAAGCTCGTCTCCCTATGCAACGTGTCTCCTCTTCTTTTACTATATCAAGTATCCCCTCCATTGAAAACCTTGACCACAGGGTTTATTTCCGAAAATCCGGAAACTTCAATTGAAGATAGTAAAAAAACTCCCAAAGTCACTTAGATTGATTCTTCCATTGTACCAGTGACATCATAGTTGTTCTGTCTTGGTGCTTGACCATTTTGCGACCCAAAATACGCTCAGGTTGTTTCACTACTTCATCATCCACTACAGAAGGAAGTTAGGTACTGACATTCACCGAACCAACCAATTTCTTCAGCTGAGAAACATGGAATACCGGAAGCACTTGCGAAATTGCAGGAAGCTCCAATCGATAAGACACTTTTCCATGTTTGTCTAATATCTTGTACCATACTACTTAGGTGAAATCTTATGATTATCTCTGCGCACCAAAGATTGTTGGCGATAAGGCTGTATCTTGACAAACACGTAATCCCCTACTAAAAATTCCCTCTCACTTCTATGCTGATCCGCTAGTTGTTTCATCCGGTGTTGAGCCCACATCAGATAAAACTTCAACAACAACAAGATCTTTTCTTTATCCTCCAAACATTTTGCCACAACCTGTACCTTAGACTCGCCAGGTAAGTAAGGCAGATGTATTGAAGCTGATTGACCGTACACAATCTCATACGGAGTCGAATGTGTAGCAGTGTAAAAGTTCGCATTGTACTAAAACTCCGCTAGTGGTAACCATTTGCTCCATAAGTATGGTTTATCTCCTGTCATACACCGCAAATAAGTCTCCACACACAAATTGACTACTTATGTCTGACCGTCACTCTGTGGATGGTAAGCCGTCGACATGTTGAGAGAACAACCCTGTAACTTGAAAAGCTGTTGCCAAAATTCACTGAGAAACACAACATCTCGATCACTTACTATCGATCATGGAAATCCATGAAGCTTATAAATGTTATCAAGAAAGGCTTAGGCCACATATACAGCTGTATACGGATGAGATAACGAGATGAAATGTGCCGCTTTACTCAGTCTGTCGACAACAACAAATATCACTGTTTTCCCATATGAGTTAGGCACTAAATAAATGAAGTCCATGGTGTGACACCCCCGATCTGGTCTAAGTACAAGTTGACTCGACCGGTCATGCAACAATCAAACAAGAACATGCACAACCAATCACTAGTAACTTAAACCAAAGCGAGAAGCCACAATGTGTACATAAATAATTAACCCGAAGTTTCCAGAATAGATCCAAGTACCTTAGGCCAATCGCCTAAATACACATATCCAATTAGGTACAACCCAAGGCTTTTCAACCCGACTGAGTAATACCCAATAGTTAGTTTTTCCAGACAGAGAATAATATCATATGGAACTCGTACTTAAAGAAGCATTCTTTAATACATTATATAATATTCTTTCAATAGCATCTTACAAAATGTTAAGGATTAACCTCGACGTTTTCGGTCAACAAAATTTATACATAGGATATATGAAAACTACTTTGCAAGGGTAATAAAACTACCGCTGGCTAATGTTGTTCCTTCCCGTCCTAGAGTAAAGGTCTCCCGCCTACTGGTTACCTGCATCACAAATGAGTCATGAGTAACTAGTTTACTCAGTGAGTCTAATCCCGCACCTCCAACACATATTAATAATATCCCGAGCAGTCGGCATCATTTGAATGCAGTGGAAATATATTCCATAATTATTATATATATATATATAAAGCCAATCATTCCATCAATGTGAATCATATGATAAGCATCACCTCCACAACACTCGCCATTCACTCATACGTATAATATATATATATATATATATATATATATATATATATATATATATATATATATATATATATATATATACACTAAACCCGGAAAACCACCAAGGCTAACCGAGCCTAGCGGGAAAAATAAATATAACCATCATCTCAATCAGATAATCCAAGTTCGAACATCTAACGCTGCATGCATTTACACGGCCTCCAGAGTGCGGCCCCATCATCGTGTCTTCATGACCTTGTTCCATTCACAGGAACAAGTCACGGTAATGCGGGGACTTTAGGGAGAGTGAATATGATAAGACTTCACATGATTCATACTCATATACTTAATAATATACTTATATATTAGTACTTGAGAACAAGTACTAAGGCTCATGATAAAATCAAATAATAATTCATAATATTTCTTAAGTGTTTATAATATGTAAACACTTCGCAGTTTAATATAGTTCAAGAGACTTACTTATGTATCACCCATAAGTTAAGAAATTAATCCAGACATGAAGCTTAACAAATCAGTCCATTGGAAAAAACTAAATCGAATGAAACCTTTCTCCAAACAAATCTTCTATTTGTTACTTTGCTCGATTAGAACCACTTGCGAAGATGTCTAGGCTATTGCAGAGAAACCAAACTGAATAGGTTACTTTTAGATGTTGACAATCCTTTCAGCGCCTTAAACAGATCTTTGAATTCTCTAATTATTGGATTGTCCTCTATACTCTGCTCCTTTTGATCATTTACTTTCCCAATGATCAGAATAATGGAATACACGACTTCACCTTTTCCCAAATGGAAGTCAACTCTCCAGACCGATACGAGTGATGCTCCAACACTTAGTAGAATACCACTGTAAGCCAACGGTGACTGGTCTTCTCCCAAAGACTTCTTTCCTAAACAACTTCCTAATTTAGCTCGGTAACTAGATAGTCAATCTCACTCTAGATAGAAACAAACCGCTCTAATTGAAGTACTAAGGAATGGGGATGGCATACGAAGGCATATCATAATTCTAAATGGCAGCCAGTACTTCTACGAATAAGAACGGTATACTTGAATTCACCAAAATGAATCCCCCCTAAAACAATGACATTACCCGGGAACTACATTTATGTGATATTCCCCAATCAAACACAATACGGGTGGAAAATTCCTTCCATAGAAAAGGTCTCTTACGAAACCTTGATCACACTTCCATTTATTTATTCAGTTATTCAGATTTTTTTTTAAATTAACACAACACACAATGGGATAAGAAGCAAACCTGTGTTTGGACCTTTCAGGTGTTTTCACGGTCCAGGCAACTAAAAAGTGTAGGCTCTACCCAAATAGCCATACACTTGGTTAGGGACTAATTGTAAGGAAGAGCGACCAAGTCCAACAACTGGTACCCTATGTATATAGGTAAAAGGGAATCAGGTAACTTCATGGAAAAGGGTAGAATTAAATCCTTACTCTTCAGAGGAACGACCAAAGTGTGAATGATGTAAACGATCCAGGATTTATCCACTTGAACAATCATGACCATCTTGTTCTCGCTAGCCACAACCATAACAACTCAGGGTCCTCGGTCTTGATCGGATGAAACGTCCAACCAAAATAATCTCCATCGACTTTCTTGATTCCTTACATGAAACTGACCTTCGATCTGAATCTGATAGCCTTTAGACGGTCTAAATGGCACGAAGAATCTTCCTTGGCAGTAACAACTTTCTTAACTTATACGTCATACTATATTGTCTCCTCAAAGCTCTTAATAACTACAACCTTTAGTTACTCCAATTGTTTGGGATAAGTCCCCAAAGAACGTCCTTATGATCTTTGGCTCATCCTCCTAACCAAAATGGGTGAATCAGATTCACTCGACCTCAACCTTTAGGCGGAAACATCTCACTGTGCTAACTCCATAAGTGGAATCTCCAATCGGTCTCATGCTTTGGGTAGAAACACTCCATCTTGAACTCTTAAGAGAAATCTATCTAACTTGATCTGACCTCTCCGAAGTAACGCTTGTATCTCGACCAACAACTCATCGCCTTCATCTCTAGATAGCTTGCTACCAAATCCTTCTTGTAACTCTCTTAACAACAGGCCACGTCAATATTCTGCTCCAAGTGTTGCATTCAAGATCTACCTCACGCCAATGTCTACCTCAACAATTTAGTCTTTCCTCGAATCTTGTAGTTCTAACTAATTCTTTGCATCATAAGCTTCAAGATGTCTTGTTGGAAACAGAATGGGGCTGGTGTGTCCATCGTCTTCTATTACTGTCGAACCATCTCTGCCACAAAATATAAGCTTGAAACAAATGCTGTATCAATCAGGCTCGTACGGCTCTGGCTCTGGTACGGCTCAGCATAAACTGGATAGACTTGAGCAGCGGAAACAACAAGTGCATCTGAGTGTTCATAGACCGTTGAATTTCTTTAGAGTGGATCAAAATCAACGCCCACCTTGACATTGATAACACACGAGTCCGGAGATGTGATGGATGTGTCGACTCTGTCCCATAAGTCCCTCTGAAGGATCGGTATCCACACTAGAACTTGAAAGCAAGGTAGGAAAGCATGACGGTAGCTAATCTAAGCATGATGGTAACAGATCGAAGCATGTGGAAACGAACCCGAGCATGACAATAACAATCTCGAGTATGACGTTAGAAAACTTATAAATAATGAGAGCTAACCCGAGCATAAAGGGATAAAAATTGGTAGATACACTCTACCCCGTCAAGCTTGTCTTGATGCAACTGATATGAAAAATAACGGTAAGGTAACTACCCAGGACTATCTATTCTAAGATGAAGGAACCAACCAGCATATCCTAGTTATCCTTGCGACTCATTCTGACTCGAATTTTTTTTGAAACAAGTCCCATTAAAGCATCGTATAACCATGCTCTGATACCACCTTTGTGACACCCCCGATCTGGTCTAATTACAAGTTGACTCGACCGGTCGTGCAACAATCAAACAAGAATATGCACAACCAATCACTAGTAACTTAAACCAAAGCGATAGCCACAATGTGTACATAAATGATTAACCTGAAGTTCCCAGAATAGATCCAGGTACCTTAGGCCAATCGCCTAAATACACATATCCTATTAGGTACAACCCAAGGCTTTTCAACCCGACTGAGTAATACTCAATAGTTAGTTCGTCCAAATAGGGACTAATATCATATGGAACTCGTACTTAAAGAAGCATTCTTTAATACATTATATAATATTCTTTCAAAAGCATCTTACAAAATGTTAAGGGTTAACCTCAAGATTTTCGGTCAACAAAATTTATACATAGGATATATCAAAATTACTTTGCAAGGATAATAAAACTACCGCTGGCTAATGTTGTTCCTTCCCGTCCTAGAGTAAAGGTCTCCCGCCTACTGGTTACCTGCATCACAAATGAGTCATGAGTAACTAGTTTACTCAGTGAGTCTAATCCCGCACCCCAACACATATTAATAATATCCCGAGCAGTCGACACCATTTGAATGCAGTGGAAATATATTCCATAATTATTATATATATATAAGGCCAATCATTCCATCGATGTGAATCATATCTTAAGCATCACCTCCACAACACTCGCCATTCACTCATACGTATAATATATATATACTAAACCCGGAAAACCACCAAGGCTAACCGAGCCTAGAGGGAAAAATAAATATAACCATCATCTCAATCAGATATTCCAAGTTCGAACATCTAACGCTGCATGCAGTTACACTGCCTCCAGGGTGCGACCCCATCATCGTGTCTTCATGACCTTGTTCCATTCGCAGGAACAAGTCACGGTAATGCGAGGACTCTAGGCAGAGTGAATATGATAAGAATTCACATGATTCATACTCATATACTTAATAATATACTTATATATTAGTACTTGAGAACAAGTATTAAGGCTCGTGATAAAATCAAATAATAATTCATAATATTTCTTAAGTGTTTATAAAATGTAAACACTTCGCAGTTTAATATAGTTCAAGAGACTTACTTATGTATCACCCATAAGTTAAGAAATTAATCCAGACATGAAGCTTAACAAATCAGTCCACTGGTTCCAAACAAAACTTCTCTAAACTAGTAGCTAAGGCTTACCGATTCCTCAAGCTTTAAGATGAACTTGGTTGATATAAACTTCAAGCTTAACACACGTCTAACCTGATCAGGTGAAGATATCCATGGTAGGATCAAGATCAGAAACATAACAACTCTTTAGGTTCACTTTACATGGACTGAAGCTTAATTAAAACTGATATCATCAAACCCATAAACTCTTACCGATTCAAATCAACAACTTTCTGAACTTAGCTAGTACACCACTTACAATTTCAGCCACGCCTAACCTGATCATTACCATATCAATCCAAGGACAGATTCATTCAGAAAAAACCTCAAGTGTAGCTAAACCAACAGAACTGCTCACAGAAAATTGATCCACACACATCTTACCGATAAAAATCAAAGGCTGAAGAACATGATGATTCTCAACTTCAGGATGCCAAAACTTCACCTCTTAAAAACACCAAAAATCACTGGTTAAATTCAGAAAATGGTGAGAAAGGGTCATCCAAGCTCACTTCTCTTCTCTGAAGTTTCTCTGATTTTTTCATGAATTTTTCCTCACAGATTTTTTCTCTCTGAATTTTTCTGTCTTGTTTATGAGATGAATAAGCTCGACCAGAAAGAGTTCAAGGTAATAAATGACATGGAAAAAATCAGGAGAAGACTCAGCAAGAAAGGACAAAAGTTTCAGTTCAGAATAAGACATGTGGTGAACTGAATCACACTTTCCCTCCCATGAAATAAGGTCATTTCCTTCCCATGAAGAAACTCCAGCAGCTTGTGCATCTCACATGACTTTTAATGTAGCAATCATGAAGGAAGGTGCAAGTCACATGTCAAGTTCAGGAAGGAAGCAAGCATGATAGAAGGTGCAAGGCATGTGACGGTTCAGGAATAATTTTATGAGTTTTGTCGATATTTTTCGGACAGTTTTGAACTAAATGTTTCTCATCCTTCGAATCTCGTCCTTTTTTTGACTATGCTTATCCATCTTAATAAAACCCAACCATAATAGTTAACACTCTACCAGAAATCTCAATGGGAGGCCTTTCGACCACACGACAGTCCCGTCAAGACATTAATTCACCGGGTGGATTTTAATTTTAAATCTGATCGTCCAGTCTCCAAACTGATCTTACTAAATTTCTCGATCAAAATTATATCTGCTCGTGAGGGTTATTACACATGGAGATGTCGATCCATATTGCTTCTGGAATTGGTAAGGGTTGTAAAATACCCGGAGAAGCAAAGTAATCATATTTGCAGCGTTGACAAACTGAACAACTTCTCAAGTAATAGTGAATGTCTTTAATCGTTCTCTTCCAATAAAATAAACCCTTCACTCTCTGCATCGTGACATCCCGGCCAGAATGACTTCCTGACCAGAACATTGTAACCATTCTAACACCTTATCCTTCAAACTCACAACTTCGGGAACAACTATCTTGCTTTTGCGCCTGAGAACACCCTGAAACCAAGAATATTGTTTAACACGAGTCGGTTTGACCATCAGATTCTCAATTATCTTCTTGCAATGATCTTCATTTCGATAAGCATCTTTAATATGTTTCATAAGGTTGCATCAAGAACTGTCATCACCATGTGTAAAACCTCAGAACCTTCCACTCTGGACAAAGCATCAGCAGCTACACTGTCTTTGCTTTGACGGTATTGGATCTCGTAATCAAATCCCAATAGCTTTGGAAGCCATTGTTGTTGTATTGCTGTGTTCAAACGTTGTTCCATATATTTCAAAATTCTTTGATCAGTCTTCATTGTGAAATGATTAGCAAGAAAATGGCGCCGCCACTTTTGCACAACAAACACCACATCAAGAAGTTCCTTTTCATAAATCGAAAGATGTAACTGTCTCCCCTTCAAATGCCAACTGATGTAAGCAAGAGGGTGGCCATCCTGCATCAACACTGCACCAATACCATGTCCTCATGCATCAGTCTCCACTACAAAACCCTTATCAAACCGTGGTAGTGTTAACAATGATGTGGTACACAAAGCCTATTTCAACGTCTCAAAAGCTCTATGTGCTTCCTCAATCCAGCAAAAACAGTCATTCTTAGTTAGTGAAGTCAAAGGCCGAGCAATTGTCCGAAAACCTTTCAAAAAACATCTATAGTACCCTGCAATTCCCAAGAATCCTCGCAGAGCTTTCAGACTCTTAGGTTGTGCCACTCTAGTATTTCTCTAACCTTCGCTGGATCTGTAGAAACCCCTACGACCTCAATCAAATGTCCCAAGTACTCCACCTTACTTGTAGCATATGCACACTTGTTGCGCTTAGCATATAAACGGTTTTCTTTCATCAACTCAAATACTTTTCTCAGGTGAAGCAAATGATCTTCCATTGATGCACTATAGATTAATATGTCATAAAAAAATGAGAACAAACTTCCTGAGATATCTCTGAAAAACCAAATTCATTAACCCCTGAAATGTAGCTGAAGCGTTAGTCAATCCAAAGGGCATAACCGAGTATTCATAGTGTCCATTATGAGTCTTGAAAGCTGTCATGTGTAGTCATTCGGTTCCATACGTACCTGATGATATCCTGCCCTCAAAATTTGTCTTAGAGTAGATCACAGACCCCCCCCCCCCCCCAACTCATCCATAAGATCTTCGATAAGAGGTATTGGAAAGCGATCCTTGAAGGACAAAATATTGAGCTTCCGATAATCTACACACAATCGCCAAGAATTATCTTCATTCTTAACCAAAGCTACATGAGATGCATAAGGACTTGCACTTGCTTGGATAGTTCCCCATCTAAAAGCTCCTTAACCTTCTTGTCAATTTTGTTTCTCTGATAAACTGCATAACGATAAGGTTTCTGGTTAATTGGATTAGCTCCTTCAACCAACTAGATCTGATGATTATGGTTTGGTCGGAAAGGAGGTAACTGAGATGGTTCAGCAAATATCTCATGAAAATCTGCGGTTAACTTCTCGAGTGGATCATCAACAGTCTTATCACTATCTTGCAGCTCAATAGCTTTCAACATTACAACTTCCGTTCTTCTTCTTTATAAGCAAAAATCATATGAAGTTGTATCTCAGTATCCTTCATATTCTCCATTCTTTTTTCTTTTAATTCTCTAACAGAGCCTTGATTGATTCCATGGAGAGTTATGTTCTTGTTTTCCCACTTGAATCTCATCTCCAACTTAGTAAAATCCCAAGTAATTGGACAAAACTTCACCAACCACTGCATTCCTAACACCATATCATGACCTCCCAATGGAATTACCATCACATCGTCTTGAAATTCATGCTGGTGAAAGCACCATTTGAACCCATCAATTCTTACAGCTATGTCTATCTTACTCCGATCAGTGACAGAAACCTTGGATCTTGTAGATTGCTGTACTCTTCAAACCAACAACTTTCTTATCTTCTGGTTTATGAAGTTATGAGTGGAACCAGTGTCAATCAAAATATACAATGACCATTTCCCTTGTGTTCCACGAACTCTCATATTAGTGTAGTCAGTGCTTCTAGATACGTCAATCGTTTCGACTAATTCTTCCCTCAACTCGTCTTGTTCTCCCTCCATCTCATCAAACTCCAACAAAAATAGTTGCGACTTCTTATGCTTAAGTTAATGATCAGGTGTATACTTTTCATCACAATAATAACATAGACCTTTAGCCCGACGATCACTCATCTCTGCACTTGATAAATACTTCTTTAGAGGTTGTGAATTCTCTTTCTGTTTAGTTACTACTTGATTATCTACTTCATTCTTCGGCTGGAATGAATCCTTTGTTTTGTTGATTTATTCCATGATACTTCGCATTATTCCATCCACTCGTACTCGACTTACGAGGATGAACTTGTTTACAACCTTCCCAATACTAAACACTGTCTTGTAGACTGAGGTCTGAACATACACATGTGCATTTGTGTATCCAACCTCAACCCAGCAAGGTAAGCGCTCATCAAGTATTCCTCAGGCATTTGAATTCTTGCACGAATGAAATCAAATTTCGCATGAACTTCTTTAATTCCTTCGGTCTCCCTATGGTTCTTCAACTCTGCAATCGAATCGTCTAAGACCTCCTCAAAACGCTTTATGAAGAGTATCTTATACATCTGCAATTTTCGTATATGCCTTCCTCCTCTTTAACTAAAGCTTGATGCCAGGCCGCAGCTAATCCATCAAAATGTATAGAGGCTATCCCAACTTTCGATTCTTCAAGAGTATTATCGATATGATAGAACTGATCAGCTTTACTTAACCATTCCGCAACTCTCTCACCGTCGAATGTAGGAAAACCTATCCTCGATAACCTAGTCATTCCATTATAGTGGTGATTCATACCTGCTTGGTAAGGTTGCTGATGTTCTCGCTGAATCTCCGGAGCTGAAGAACATATGGGTAAACTTTCATCACGAATGTTCTCACTGCTCGTCGTTTCCTCCATCGGAGCTTTGCTATTCGACATATTCTTCATGAACGCAAAGATCTCTGCGATATTTCTATCGATTTTTGAAACTGAAACTTCGAGAGCTTAAGTTCTCTATGACATATGTTCAAATCGAGTACTCAATGCTTCCTCCGTCTCACGTGCTACGCATTTCAGCAACGCTTGTGACCTCGTCTCCGCCCTTGTTTCCGGTACCTAAGGAATCACTGTTCTCTGATACCACTGATAGCGAAAGGACCGTCGTTATGACTGAATTGCCGTTCGATAAACAAAAATTCGCGATCCAAACGTAAAAGTCTTTATTAACTTTTAAAACGAAGTGAATCGAAGTACCAAGTGTAACTAAGAACAAAGTCAACACAACGACTTTTTCGAATGAATTAAAAAGCTGCAAAATTTCTATTTAAACTCGTTGTTACTGTTCCTTCGACTCAGTGAGTCAACGTACAGAGCTGACTCATTTGTTACACTCTTGCCAGTTGTCATCGTCTTATTGGTTTCTCCTTTTACTCGTAACGACTAACCGAACACTTCATAAGCTCGTCTCCCTACCAAAGTAGCCCTGACACGGGTACGGGAACTGGAAACGGAATCGGGAACAGGGACGGAAAACAACAAAATTAAAATTTTTAGTTACGGGTACGACTTAGGTACGGTAACAAATATATATATATATATATATATATATATATTAGATTAAAATAAAAGCAAAATAAAATTTATATTAGATTGTAATTTAGCTTTTTTTTTAAAAAATATTAGAAAAAACACAGTAGTTTAGTTAGTCAAACTTGACACCTCTAATTTAGGTACATAAACGTGTAATAAGCTTATAGTTAGTTTTTCCATTTTGAATGGTAAAGTAGTCATTGACCCTTTATCTTCTCCACACAGAAGATCTTTAACCTTAATCTATGGCCACCAGAAATTTTATTACTTGATTTCTATGTTCCCATCATCTCATTTTAATTGCTTTTAACATGTAAATGATAGATGTAACATTCTTAATCATATTTCGAGCAAATTATCAAGAACATAGCTTAGAAATGTTTCTGAGACGTCTCAGTCAACTCACTGATCCGTCCCCATTTAAGTCTTTGCCGTGATGCCATCCCTGCATTACTTGAGACGAATTGGGGACGTTTCGAGGAGTACCCGTGCCGTACCCGAGACGGCACCAACCCAACGTACCCGTTCAACCTAGAGTCTCTACGCCACATGTATCCTCTTCTTTTACTATATCAACACTGCTGTCAACAAGGATGATGGTGCGACGCTCAAGCATATGGAACCAATAAATCGACGCAGGAGGAGCACCAAGTGCCACCGACAAATCTGGAAAAGCAAATTGCGCTTTGGAAAATGCAGAATTGGGATTGGCTCGGCATCAAAGCTAGCTTATTCAGCTTCAGAATCTTCTTATCGGTAATTTTCTAGACATCCATCGTCGGTTTGTGAGATTACGGTCATGGGAAGAAGAAGCTGTGGTAACAGAGGACGACGTAGGCTTTTGCAACGTTGACTTGGCGTTGTTGACCCCGATCATCCTCAATGGCCGTGAAGACGTTTAGATCTTCGTTATCTGCTATGGTAGAATCCTAAATTAGGGTTTAGGATTTGAAAGATGGAAACATTCTTTGGATTTAACAGTAACTGTTGCCTTTATTAGCCGTTAATGATAAGGCTTTAAAACGCAGTAGTTTCAAGACAGATGACTTTTCTAGCAAACTACCAAGTCCAGCAATGGTAAGAGAGTTCTCCAAAAAGTGCAGTCATACAAAACACTCTTTCATCAACAGATGACCAATCATAAAGATGACCCCACCATCTTCGCCCTTGCTTGAATGAATCTGGGGGCTTTTCTTGCGACTGCTCAGCTCTCAGGAGCGTGACAAGACTCCTTTTGAACTGCAAAATTCCGGAAAAGCAATCAACACAACAAAGATGCACCCCTCAGGATCCAGTATATGCTTCTAAACCGTGATGGGAATGGATCACTTGTCTTGTTTTCACATAAGAAAATGTCTAATTTTTACGTAATTGCATTATCTATGATAGCTAAGTATGTGTGTGTCTATAACAAGAATGTGGTGGAGGATAATATGATAAGTCAAACCTTGGTATTGTCCCACCACGGCGAGGATCACTCTCCGTTGCTTGTCTTAGAGCCCTGGCAAATGCTTTAAAGGTCGCCTCTATTATGTGATGAGAGTTTTTACCAGCAAGCTGTAGTAGCAAACGTCTATTAAACACTATCTTGAAAAGGTTTGCCATTGGAGAGTTTGGAAACAAAGTACCTGACGGATGTGAAGTGTCATACCGGAAGTATTCACCAAGGATTGGAAAAAGTGCTCCACCAACTACACAAATGGAAAGTTTTACACAGCTCTTTACAAATGATAAACTAAAAGAGGAAAACTCAGAGGAATGAAGAACCTGAGTGTCATAATTTCCAACTCTCTGGGTTGGAATCTCCAAGTTGTAACCAAGATATGGTCTACCAGACAAGTCCTGCAAAGAGTTTTATTTTGTTTCATTATAAGCAGTAAGCAAGTTTTGGGAAATATCCAGTAACCGAAAGTTTCATTACCAGGGAAACATGAATAAGCGCTTCATCTAGAGGAGCTGTGAAGTCACCAAACCTATTAATCCCTTTACGCTCACCAAGGGCCTTTAACAGGGCCTAGAGGTTTCAATACAGCACAAGAGAATGTTGCTCATAGGTCTAATAAACAACCGGCAGAACGAGTAAACACTTACGGTTCCAATGGCAAGAGCTATATCTTCATTCGTATGATGATCATCAATGTGAACATCACCAGTAGCTCTTACGTGAACATCAAACAATCCATGGGAAGCAAGTTGCTAACAAAGAAACACACAAGCATCAATCAACAATTCTAAATAATGAAGCAAACAAATTAAAACGGCAGTGATAAGCTCTGTTCATAAGGAATAAAGACTTAAGAGTTGAGCAAATCAGAAAGCAACAGATGTAATGGAAAAAAGGCAAACACTTTACATCCAACATATGGTCAAGAAAAGGGATTCCAGTAGAACTGTCTGCAACTCCAGTGCCATCCAAATTGATCTTAACTGACACATTCGTCTCCTTTGTTACTCTCTTCACTTCTCCAACTCGAGCTGATCACATCCCCCAATCAAAACAAAAAGACAAGACAGACTTTTTTAGTGAGACAAACAAAACTAAAACAGAAGGTCAAAACTTGATGTGAGATTCCATCCTAAAACTGACCTGATTCGATAGAGAGAGATGAAGTCGCATGAGCGTTGTTGCTGGGTGAAGAAGCGCAGGAGATAGATTGACGAGGCTGAGATTGAGTTTCCATCCGCAAAAATCTGGGAGGCGAAGAAGAAGAAGAAAAAGAAACGATCGATGCTCTCAGAAGAAGCGAAGTAAACCCGATCTTAGGTCTCAGAATTTGAGCGGAGGAGGATTGACCAAACATGGCGGACGCAGAAGACAGGTCCACTTGTTGGCAGCGGAAGGAACAAGAGTGACCAGACTGACTACTTTCTTGTTACAAACGACCACGTTTCAACTCCACTTGTGCAAATTCAGATTCGCCTTAGATTAACTGAACCGGTACATAAGTTTAACACTCCAGTAGTTCCAGTTTAACCGGTCCAAGGCCAAATCAGAATTTGAAATCTAGAGAAACCAAACCAAACCACATCTAAAGCTCATATAGTATATGTCGATGGAGGAAAAAGAACTATTTTAGCATGAACTTTTTGTACTAGTGCATATTCCATATTGAACTAAACAAGAACTCAAAAATACTACATGACCTTTATGTGTAATTTATTTTTCTTTCTAAATTTTATAATAGTGCATATTCTAAATTGAAATAGATAAAATTTTAAAATATTATATAAATTCTCAAAATTGTGCTTTTATATATTGACCATTAAAAGTATTTATTAACCATTAATTTATCAAATGACGTCATTTTGATAAATTCTGTAAAATTAAAAATTTATTTCTTGGCAGGCTCAAACTCCATACTAGTGGACAAGTAATATCATCTTAACAACTAGACTAAAGTAACTTTATTATATTAAGTCAATAATTATACTAGGAAAACATAGAAATTAATCATATATAGTATTTTACAAATCAGCTTACCAATTGTGGATTTGAAAAGTAAAAACGATGGTGCAACATCCCGATTTATAGAATATGACGAAAGCCTTAATAGAATTGATCTGGATACTTATGTCACTAAAAGTATACTTATCCTGTCGGGCACACATTCAAAGAAAATTTGTGCTTGAGTTGGAGCAGTCAAAGGATGTGTGACTTGTCGGAAAGTGATTCGCGATATCGAAAAAGTGAAGCTAAAGCGTAGAGAAATGTCATGTCGTGATTGCAAGGTCAGTAAACCAGTTTATCAAGCGTTTGAAAAATTAATGCACCACCATCGCACAAAATGGGGGCCATGGGCTGATAGAGTGGGAGTGGGAGTCCTATTAGCCATGGGTGGTCGAGACATTACAACTGGTATCAAAGCTAGTTAGCCACCTCGGCCATGGCCCAATAGGCGTCTTGAGACATGTCATGGTGCGCAACATGGAAATTGTGCTCCTTGAATGGGGTGAATTGTAATATTCCAATTTCTGGTATATGTTGAAAAACTTAATAAAATTCATCTATTTACCTATGTCACCAGAGTGTACATTTTCAAGCACATATCTAGAGAGAGCTCCAGAGTTAAGCATGTTTGAGATAGAGTAGTCAAAGGATGAGTGACATGTCAAGAAGTGATTCGCAATATCTTGTGATTGGGACCAAAGCACGGGGAAGCTCAAGTGATAATTACAGGTTCAGTAAACAAGTCAATCGAGTTTTGGAAAAACTAAAACACCATTCGTCACACGAAACGGGGTCCATAGGCTGAGAGACCGGAAATGGAAAAGTTATTAACCGTGGACGATTAAGGCATTACAGATAGTTTCACAAAATGGAGTCCACAAGCCGAGAGAGTGGGTATGGAAAACCTATTAACTGTGGATGGTTGAGGTATAAGTGAATATTGTGGCTAGATCTGTGCGTTTATGTGCATGTATAGTACATATGAGCATAAATTAGAGAGCACATAGAGTTTTTTATCGAGGTTCGGTTTCCTTACATCCCCAAGACCTAGTCCATAATCAATCCACTAGAACAAGATTGCAATAAAAGTTGCTATGGTATCCCACATTACAATGCCTACCATTCTTTTCTAAATGGATGAACTATGAAGATAAGTATCACGCCCGCATGCATTGACTAGCATTCAACAATACCAGAGCATTACTGTCTACAAATAGTTGCGGTCTTCATAGAACACCACCAACGGATCATACAAATCTCTATTGTGGGATGACCCCACACACACCTTGTGTGCCTCTTTGAAAAATACCCTAGGCGTGCATGTCTTCTACAAAAAATGACATGTTAGTATTTAACTGATTGCCCTACCCATAAACCCTCAGATCTCCAAGCAATCTTTCATTTTTCTTATCATAAGAATAAATAAAAATTTCATTATCTTAAAAATACTATTTAAGATGATTATCTAGCTCAGCAAATACATATTGGCTTGTCCAAGTCGTTCCTAAGCTGTTGTCCACTTATGTACTCCAACTTTTCGTTAGCAATCGCACATCTTTGTTCATGACGTACTTCTTGATGTACTTCCTGTAGTATCTCTTGAACTACTTCTTGAACTGCTTCTTGAGCAAGTGACTGGTACATCTTCCGATGTAACACTTTCTCAAACCAGTCCAGATTACATCTTCAATCTCTCTCTGATGACTGCGTTTTAGAATCCAAGCATCTTCTCAAACTAGTCACCACAACACTAACAATCTCTCCCTTGATGACTATGTTTTAGAACCCAAACACCCACTCATTCTCTCTATTTTTAACTTAGTTTGATGCTTAAGAAACTTTTTCTTTACACACTTGCACCGGCCTTGTATATATATTACATATGACCACGTCAACGTAACAACCAATAATCTTGTTTATGAGATCCAAACAAAAGCTTATTATCCTCTCCCTTGGTTAAAGCTCCAAGTCTCAACACATCAAACATGTCAAGATTATCTCCAATTGCTTGAGTACATAACTAAGTTATAACCAACCTCCACATCATGTTTTAACTTCTATGAAGGTTGGGGCATATCTAGTGATACAGTCTCTGCTCCTCTCCTCGAAGATAAGTACTGATTCTCAAGATATTCCAAAATGGTCTATCCAAGCAAATCAGTCTCTTTCTCAAAACTGAAAAAAACTTCCCCATGAGTTTAGCTCCATGTCATCTCTCTCAATGTTGTCTTCATCTCTCCACTTGAGTAGACAACAAGTTAAAAACCAAAGCAAGCAAACAATACTATGCTGCTAGGAACTTTATCTCCCCTGTGTTTTACTGATCACATGGTTCTTCTTTCCAAAGCTATTTTAAAGATGTCACATTTAAAAAGAAATAAGCCCACAAACTCCAGCTTTGCATTTCTTCTTTCTCGGCAACATCTACTTATCACGCTCGTTTTTTTGACATAAGCGTTGATAAAAACTCAGTGCTATTAAGTTCTGTAAATGATAGTTCAACTGTTTCCAAGAGTTAACCTTCTGCATTATAATTGATGATCCTCTGTCCAAAGTCTGAACTAGCCAAATTTCATAACAATTCCTGCAATTCTTTATCTCCACGAATCAGAAGCTCGTAGTGTTGATTTTCCAGACCACAAAGCATACAATTAATACAAAGTTTGAGTACGATCAACACCTTTATAACCTTAAAAACGTCCCTCTGAATGTGTTGTTGTCTTCTTCTTCTCCATATTCAAAATCCTATCCAAAAGCCGTTAGTAACTGAGTATCTTCCATAAAGATCTTCCCATTATGAGATGAGAAATCTTTAGTTATTCTCTGAGTTGTTCTTGTCCCATGGTTGTACAACAAACCAAGCTACCATACAGCCCGTGCAGCTTTATCCCATATATGAACGTTAAATTTTGGCTTCATTTTCTCCCTTGCATTCCTTTGCATTGGCACACAAGTTTTGATTGTGGCATGTGTATTCCTGCGAGTATGTGTTCTGATGTCTGTTGTAAACCTTGAAAAAACCGTTGATACAATCTATGCGACATTTAATATTCTACAACCATGTCCAAGACTCTTTACCATTATCTTGTGCTTGCTTGTTTCAGCCTTTCATGTTGGTAGACTTGAAACAATCTTCGAAGTCCAATTCTCAAAAATGGCACCAACACGTCTCTGCAACCAGCTTGAAAATTTTGTTGTACCACAAATAACCCTCAGAAAACAAGATCCTCAAAAAATTCCATCGTTTGTCACTTGGAAGATGATAGTGATCGGCCAAGAGCCAAACTAATTTTCGGTGTATGTCCTACCTGATTATGAACCTGCATAGACTTGTAGTCATCGTTATCTTTAAACTTCAGATTTCACTTCTATATTGTTCCATATCGAAGATGTGCAGTTGATGAGTGCACGTGTTCTTTCATTTTATTTTTGTCTTGTGTGTTTCGGTCTTTTCCTCACTTATACCATCATCAACATTTTACTTGCTTTATCCCATAGATGAATATCATACTTGACCTTCATTTACGTGTGACCTTTGAGAGTTGATGATCCTTTGAGACTAACATAACCCACTTGTCATCTTTCTTGATCTGGATTCCGTCCACTTGATTCACCCACAATAGTATTGTGAGACCTACAATTTTCTTTAACATTTTAGTTCTTCCATTTAATGACATAAATGCTTGCTACTTTCAAGAGAGAAGTTTGTATCTTCATCTTCCTCACTGATTCCTCTGAAATTTTAGCAGCTTTTCAAAACGTCATGTTGCAACCATTATCGTTTCATGATATTCTCGAGACTTGTAGCAAGCTCTACTAGCCAATATTTTCAAAACCTGTAGATAACATATGTTCTAGTTCTCTAACAGCCTCCTACGAGGCTTGTAACTGATCAACATGAGAGATTGACGTCTTGACACATTTTCAAATTGGCTTCACTACTAAGAACCCCTGAGTGATATAAGAACTAGCTGCTCTTATCACACTGATATTTAACACCAGAAAAATATAAAGATCACTTCAAATGCACTAATATCCTCTTTCCATTGGTGACACCATCCCTAACGTTCTCTCAATCACACTGTCAACTCTTCCTTGAAATCTCAGTTTCTGTGTCAGCTTTTTTCTATGTAGAGGACCTAGAGAAATTTTGTGTTCGCCATTGCATGGTAACACATATCATCAAAGAGTTAACCTATGTTTTTGTTCTCTTAGCATGACAGGAACATGTGAGACAATTTTTGAACGTAATATCGGCATCTTCCTACAAGACGTCTTAGTAGTCTGTGGTATGATCTTACAGCAAGAATTGTTACCTCATACTAACATCTTGAGACCACAAATTCTTAAGATCACACTAACCTTTTTAGACATCGTTAGACTTTTTATGCATTATTTCAATGCCTTAGCTCCAAAATAAGGTTCCTTTGAGTCTTCTCACTTATAACATGCTCTTTCTTCAAAATCTGAATTCGAGAACTTTATGATAGTCTTAACGTCTAGTTTACCCGCCATTTGATGACTCAATACCGCAAAAAGTGTCTTCCTTGAAATCTAGGTAAACTCGGCTTGTACATGAGGTCTTTTTTGACTAACACAATTTTTTTCACTTGAGATTTCATATTTTCAGCATCAAATCAAAACAGAGCTTCCACTTGCAGGCAAACACCATATACTTGTATCACCCAAAACAAACATTGAGACCAAAATACCACCCTTATACAAGTCATGTAACCTTAGTCAATCTTTGTACAAATAGTGAGAACTAGATGGAATTCATCAAACAAATATCGTTGTCATCAAAGGAAGATGAACTAAGCATGTTGTATACATATAAAAATCATACTTATGCTGATAAATTATCTCATAATATTAGCCTCATGATGATTCCACAAAGCATCTTGACCATTTTACAGAAGAAGCTTTCGAAACGTCCTTACACTAGTACCATATCAAGACCAACCATAAGTCTCTTCTTTTGGTTATTTTCACGATAACACCTTTTCATGACCTGAACCTTGATCCTTACATTCTGCATATTCATGTGACACTTTGTAATTGATAACCACCCAATTTCTTGTGAACTTAAGAATTTCAGCCAACAACGTGTCAGATATCTAAGCTTACATGCTTGAAGCTAACACAAGGTCTATATCAGAATTCCTTGTCCTTTAGAGATTGATGAGGCTTTGTAACTAGCAATTGCATTAGAACCAGCTGTCCTAACATCAAACAAACATTGTTGTCATCAACAAAACATGATCTAAGCCTGACGTACGCACAGAATAGCCTCCTTCTGATGCAGTAGCCGTTCTGAGTAAGAGCATTCTCTGTCACATGCAAGAACGCTACCACTTTATTTCTTTTTTCACGATTCTGAACTTCTAAGAACCAGCAGTTTATCTTCACTGTCTCTTTATGGAATTGATCTTTAAAAATATCACATTAAGTTTATAGAGATCACCTTAGTAATTTATTTTACACCTTTAAGAACCTTACATAATTATTGTGGGAACCGAAATTCGCACTGTCGATTTTAGTTAATGGAGAAAAACCAAGATTCTCGATTTTTCTTGAGGATCCGGATTCTTTACGCAAACACACGGATATGAAAAATAGACAATAACAAAATATCGTAAGAAATTACACAGAGACGTTTTATTGATTAAGATGAAGTATGTTTTACAGATTTTCACTGAAAACAAGATGGACAAAAGTTCATCAACAATGGAAAACAAAAGAACAAAGCAGTAAAACTTTCTAAGTATTAAACTTGCTAGTTTAGCCACCCAGTTCATAAGTTCTCCTAAAGCTAACAATATTTTCCTAAGTTCTAATTTTCGGATCCCTTTGCTCATCGAATTGGCTCTCCTTATATCACCCTCTAGGTCGGTCATTTTTTCTTTTCTGCCCCGGTTCGAGTTTATCTCTTGGCGAAAATATTCCTTATCTTCTCGATCTTCAAGATTATCCTGGAAATTTCACATTTCTTTTCTTTTCCATTTATCTTTTGCGGAAATCAAGTAAACCGTCATTGTCGTCTAAAATCATAAGTGGACTTCTGCCACGTTTTAGACCTTTTGGGTCGTCTATTCATTTAAACGTTTTTACGATTTTTTTGGATAAATCGCCTACCGTACGATGTTGGTTTCTATACCGTTGGTTACACGAAGTATTAAAATTGTTTGTATTGTCGAGATAAAAATGAAGTTGAGTTAACCGTTACCGTTTATACGATTGATTTGAATTGTTACGGAAAGATAAGTTTTTCCCATTTTTATCGCAAAACTTCAACGGAGACTCCAGTCGATACGAAACAAGGATCAGTTCGGTCAGGACTCAAAGGAGATATCGAAGAGGAGGAGATGGTCTCGTTTCCCATTGGCGACGAGCCGTGGTGAGTGTCTCGTCTCCCATAGGAAAAGAGACTTCGAGATGGTCTCATCGCTCATGGGCGACGAGACATGGAACGTGTCTCATCGCCCACGGGCGACTAGATTTGGAGACGATCTCGTCGCCCGTGGGAGACGATCTCGTCGCCCGTGGGAGACGATCTCGTCGCCCATGGGAGACGATCTTGTCGCCCACCATCTCCTCCTCGTCGCCCACCATCTCCTCCTCGTCAATCTCTCCTTTGATTCCTGACCGAACTGATCCTTGGCGATATGGAGCGTGTCTCATTGCCCACGGGTGACGAGACTTGGAGACGGTCTCGGTTTCTCTGCGATGTTCATAGCCTCGTGTACTCCTTGCTGCCCTGAAGCTTATCCCTTAAGATTTTTCCGAAGTTGTTTTGAATGAGTTTTTTAAAGGATATTTTAGCAATTTTGGAAGTTGATTTGGAGATTACCTTTTTTGATCTCAACAATCACGATCGAGAACACTTGCACAAAGTTTTCAAGACTTCTCATCTTATTTTACACGTATCTCTGACACACTCTTGGTTTGAGATAGTTATGAGGGAAATCTTGATAAGTTAATCTTCTGTTTCATGGACTGACATTAACTCCTTTGCTTTATTCTTGAATTTGATTACAAACTTAAGCAACATGAACCATGAAACTTGTAATACTCATAGTTTTGTCTCAATCTTCAAGAGTCTTATTCAACTGACCACAAGAAAACTGCAAAATCTCTATCAGCTTCTGAAACGTCCCACTTCTGGTGAGCTCTCTTCTGGTCAAAACATGGCCCAAAATTACAGATTTTTTCTACACGCATTCAGGTTAAAGTAGGCTTTGTTTGACCATTCAAATACTCCTAATCAGACAGCATATTCCTATCCACCTTGAATTCACATTCTTGTGAAGCATGTATGTTCTCTTTCTGCAACTCATGGATGCACGAACTTTGTAGACAATTTTCGACATACGTAGCTTCATGCCAGTACTCTCCATGTTATTCCTTCAGCAGATGGTGTTACATAAAATCCACCATAAATAGACTCATGTTCATAGTCGTAGTTCTTCTGTACAGATATGTCTTGCTCGTGGTACAGCTTGATTTTGGAGAGTCTATTTCCTTGTTGATACAGATTTCAACTTAAGACTTTGCATAGTTATGCCTCTCTTTGATCAGATTACCGCTGCATGTATCCAAAGTGATCTTGTCTCTGACGTAGTTGCTATCACAAGTGTTGTTTTTAGTATAGATCCACCATGTTTGTTTTCTTCGAACTGATTATATACTAAAAACAATACTTTTAGTATAGGCTTCACGGCAATCACCACAGCTACATGATATAATCTGTCATGGTAAATAGTATCACACACCTTAAACACAATATAATCTGTTATGGTAAATAGTATCACACACCTTGGATCACTGTTACTCCACCTATGGTGATTCATACATAAATTCGAAGTCTCGACAGCTTACTTCTTTATGCCATGTGTTGTCAAGGTTACGATCCTTTCAGCAAAAAATAACAGCCTGCTCTTCCTTGCTGACTTGATCACCAGAGTCACAACAACCCCTAGCAGATGGGAATATCTTCGGACTCTCCATTTTTTTTTTTGACATCTTTCAGATTTTTAAGAACCTGAACCAGAACCAGAGCAAACAAATAGATCCTACTCAATTTGTCACACCACTCTGTTTCAGTAGACTATATGATCTAAAACTCACCCCTTGCAAGATTTCTTCGTACTCAAACATGTCTGATCTTCCTCGAGTCATTGTCCCTTATCCCCTTTATGCAGTGTCTACTGGTCATTCTTTACAAACAAGCTGGAAAGTAATGGTCCAAACCACAAAAGCATCAACTTGAAGAATTGAATTCTCAGCTTTTTCTCTCTGATTAACTCTTGACCCATATGAGATTCCTTCTATGAAAAAAAAATACATAGCTTGATGAAAATCCGATCAACATCTTTTCAGCTCACTTACACCATGAAACCCTCTGGTGAGTTTCTCCATTGTGAGGTTTCATTCCATGTTTCATTGTTTCTTCTTTTTAAAATGTTGAAAGATTTCAGTCTCGATAAAAGAAAAAAATCAGCGCAAAATTTATGGATTCTATCAGAATTCTCAACACCTTCCATCAAACCTCTGTGTCGACCCTCTTGTCATGAATCCCCTCTTTATATTCCATCACTAAGTGCCACTTCACATTCATCAGTGAGAAGGACTTTCACCTTAAGTCTTGTGTTTCATGTAGAAGCTTCAAGCTGCCTACTTGACCTTATAAATCTCAATTCTTACTTGACCTTGACGAGGTTCTTTGAGAACTGAAAACCTTCTCCGACTAAGCCATCCTTTGGACATCATCTTCTGTGTAAGGCCCAGAGCTTCAAAAGTTTGATTTCTTTGTTATCTTTCTTTATGCGACATATCCCTCTTAGCACAAATCATCCGCTCTGCTTAGGGACAAAACTTCGTTCCTAAAATTCTCCATACTAGCCACAAACCCGTTTTAAAAGCAACTCTCTTTTGAGAACCCCGCCCTGATATTAATTGTAAGTTCATATTGTGGCTAGATCTATGCGTTTGTTTGCATGCATAGTACATATGAGCATAAAGTAAAAAACACATAGCGTTTTTATCGAGGTTCGGTTTCCCTACATCCCCATGACATAGTCCACAACAAATCCACTATAACAATATTGCAATTATAGTTTCTGTGATATCAAATACTACAATGCCTACCATTTTGTATAGATGAATGAATTGTGAAGAAAAATATGAATCCCGTATGCATTGACTACCATCCAACAGCACTGGAGCATCACTGTCTACAAACAGTTTCGATCTACATAGAACACCACCAACAAATCATACAAATCTCTATGGTGGGTGACGCCACACAGAGCTTGTGTGCCTCTCTGAAAAATACTATGGGCGTGCATGCCTTCTACAAAAGGCGGCCTGTTAGTATTTAATTGTTTGTCCAACCCTAAATCCTAGGATCTCCAAGCAATCTTTTTTTTTTCTTCTCATCAGAATAAGGAAATTTTCTCTCATCTTAAACATACTATTTAAGATGATTATCCAGCTCAGCAGACACATCTTGACTTGTCCAAGTCGTCCTAACATGTTGTCCACTTTTGTACTTCAACTTTTCTTTAGCAATCACACAATTTTGTTCATGACATACTTCTTAATGTACTTTTTGTATTACCTCTTGAACTACTTCTTGAACTGATTCTTGAACAAGTGATTGATACATCTTCTGATGTAACACTTTCTCAAACCAATCTAGCATTACATCTTCAATCTATCCTTTAATGACTGCGTTTTAGAATCCAAACATCTTCTCAAACTAGTCACCACAACACTAACAATCTCTCCCTTGATGACTATGTTTTAGAATCCAAACACCCACTCATTTTCTCTCTTTTAACTTAGTTTGATGTTCAAGTAATCTTTTTTTTTTGCTCATTTGCACCGAACTTGTATTTATATTACATATGATCACGTCAACGTAACAACCAATAGTCTTGTTTCTCAAATCCAAGCAAAAGCTTATTATCCTCTCTCTTGGTTAAAGCTCCAAGTCTCAGCACATCAGACATGTCAAGATTATCTCCCCCAGTTTGAATATATAACTAAGTTATAATCAACCTCCCCGTCATGTTTTAACTTCTGATGTAGGCTGGGGCATATCCAGTGATACAATCTCTGCTCCTCTCCTCGAAGATAAGTACTTTATTCTCAAGCCAGTAAACATTACATCTTCAAGAGACATTACATATAGTTTATGAATACATTTCAGATCTATGAAACAGATTTGCAACATATACGCAGTTCAATTGTCAAACATGCATTTAAATGAAATGCTTTCAAATTATATATTATAGGGTTTCCAATTATAGAATAGAAAATCATATATTCGTGGTACATATATTAACTATCTATGCAATACAACCTGAGTTCAGTCATTTAATTGAACGATTTCCATCCATAATATATATAAAATAGTAAATCTTATAATTTGTGCACTCATGATCTTCAAGTTTCTTACAATGATTACATTTATACGTTGTATTCATCCATAAATATATATATAAAATAGTAAATTTTATTATTTGTAAGTTTTCTACAATGATTACATTTATAATTTGTATTCATAAAATATATTCTATATAGTCGGTAAAATAGAAGAGAACATGATAAAATATTTTGTGTGTTTGATGTATACTCATGCGTCACAAAGAAATAAATATATGTTTATGATAAAAATTGTCATTTTTTCTCTACAAATTAATACATGGTTATTTAATTAATTTTGTCTCCTATACTATAGTTATATCACTAACTCTCCCAAGGTAATACATAGAGTTAATCACTAATCCACCAAGATAATCTATAGCTAAAATGTAAGATATATTTTCGTCTATCTTGATGTTACTGACTTTTAAGTTTGTCGGCAACACACCTCAATGTACTTTTTATAATTTGGATCGACCTAGATTTTTTTTTCACTCTTTATCACATTTCTTTTTTAAAATATTTTCTGGTTGTATCATATGATTGGTGTCAGTAAATTCAATTTCAAGAAACATCTCTTTACTTTCTGGAGGCTTTTTTTTTCATATTTTTCCACATTTTCCACAACATGTTTGATATATTATCAACTAATTTTTATATGATGATTATTAGAAATTCATAATTCTTATCACTCTTATAAACAAGAAATATTATTTAACAACTCCACGCATCCACCAACGACATTTTAGTCAAGTGGTAAAAGAGTATCTACTCGGGTCTAATTTTGTCAAGAAAGACTATTTACATTGTTTGGGTTCTCGACAAAAAGATTAAATCACTTTTTTATACCTGTTGAAACACAATGGCAAATGTTCGACCTAGAACCAGAATCAAACACATAAACTCTCAACACACTCTCTGACGAGCTCGTCGACGCAAGTTAGAAAGTATGACTTTATAGATTTGTGGAGATTAGAAGAAGAACATAAAAAATAGAAAATAAACACAAGTATTTGTTTATAGAGTGTTCACCTAGAATGGATACATCTCTGGCAAGGAGGCAATTCACTATAATTTTAAGACAAAGATCTAGCACGTATCTCTCTCTCTCAAGCTTACAGTTAGATTTGTTTGTGTTAATGAGGAGAGAACACACGAGATCCTCTTATAGAAGGAGTCTATTATATTAACCTAGTTGGATTAGAGCATTCATCTATTTTCATAAACCTATTAGGAATATTTCCAAAATACTTTTAACTTCCATAAATCCATGAAAGTAATATTTCAGGATCCTATCAACTTCCATAATTCCATAAAAGTGACAATTCTTTTTTCTAATATGACGTCTTTGTCTTGGTTTAAGTTATGCGATCTTGTTTAATTTCCATCACCAAATCCTGACGAAGTCCCTGACGGATTCCTTAACATAGTCCTTGACAAATCCCAACTAACTCCACCTTGATGACATCATCTAGAAGACACCGATGCTCTCGACCATCCCAAGGAAATTTACAGCTTCCTTAAACTTCTTGACAGGAACCACCTTGGATACAATATTAACATTATTCTCTGAAGTACATAACTTCTTCACACTTGCATCACCTTAAGGGATATCCCTGATGAAGAACACCTTTATTCTGATGTACTTAGTCCTCACATGATACAAATTATTCATTGCTAGATACAATGCACTTTGAGAGCGACACAATACTACCATTGTGTTTTGCTTAAATCGAAGATCTTCCGCTAAGCCCCTTAACCACATTCCTCTTATAACAGCTTCAACCACTGCCATACACTCTACTTCAGTAATTTGACAGAATCACTACAAATTGTAGTCTTGATCTCTAGATGATTGTATTCCCACCAGCCATGAAAACATAATCTGAGACCAACCTTCTCGTGCCCAAATCAGAAGCAAAAAAAGATCTGTGTCACAAATTCTTTTCAACCTTAAACACTTCATTCTTCTTGAAACACAATTTTCGATATTGTGTTCCCGTGAGGTATCTCAATATCCACCACACTCCAATGAACCATCCCAGTTTTACTCATAAAACTGCTAACCAATCCTAATGCATAATCCATATCAAACCTTGTACATGGAATATCCTCCATTTTCGTCTTTAATTCATCATATTCTACCGGCAGAAGATCTGAAGTGTACACTAACAGGTGTTGACACACTCCTTTTTGAAGTAGACACACATGATCTTATTTTCCATTAACCCTAAATCCTTCTGGTTGCTCCATGTAAATCTCTTCTTCAAGTGTACCATGAAGAAACACAATCTTTACATCTAGTTGCTCAAGCTCCAAATCTAGATTCACTGTAACTAACAATAGAAAATTTATGGCATGTTTCACGATGGGTGAAAACACATCTTGATAATCAATACCCTCTCACTAAGATTAATCCTTAGCAATTAACCAAGCCTTGAATCTAGGCTTCTCAACACCATGTATACCAGACTTCAGTTTAAACACCAACTTGCAGCATGTCACCTTACGCTGATCAGGCCTTCTCATAAGTTTCTAAGGTTGGTTCTTATCCAGTGAAGTCATCTCTTCACCACATGCTTCATCCCACTTCCTTCTTTCTTTGTTGTTCATCGCTCCATGATAAGCTTGAGGTTCTTCAGCACATACGTCATCAGCTACATATAGCGCAAAAGCTGCTACATCCTCGGACTCCAAGTATCGTGCATGTGGCACTATTATTTTCCGTACTATATACTTCCATGTTGATATCATTCAAGACTTTCAAACTTTTCAACATCTGCGTTAACACCTGACTCAGTTGTTTTGTCAACATCTCCACCTGAAGTCTCAAACATAACGCATATCCTACCATTTTTTTCCAGCACAGTCTGATTTCTTACTTCCTCTGTGTCATCTACTTTCACTTCGTAGACATTCGAATCCTTGTAGATTTTATCTTCTGTAAATACCATATTTCTGCTGATAAAAAACTTCTTCTCTTCAAGAAGCCAAAATTCGTATCCTTTCACACTTGATGGATAACTGACATAGATTCCCTTTTTAGCTCTAGTCATGACCTTTCCTTGATCTGCATGGACATAAACCACTGATCCAAATCTTCTCAGGTGCAAATAAATGAGTTTTTTACCCAACCAAAGTTCCTCCAGATGTTCCCATTTATGGCAAAATATGGAATCATGTTTGTCACATACGTTTACGTTGACATCGCTTCAGCCCATAATTGTTCCTCTAGACCCGAATCAACCAAAAAGAATCTCACCTTCTTCATCAGAGACATGTTCATACATTCAGCTACACCGTTATGCTGTGGTGTATATGCGCAAGTCATGTGTCTCTTGATTCCATGTTGTTTGTAGTAGTTGTCAAACTCAGAGTTACAAAATTAATGCCATTGTTAATTCTAAGACAACTGACCTTCTTCGATTCTCCACCAACTTCTTCCGTTCACAGAATCTGCTAAAGTTTTGTTCCTTAACAACTAAGAAATATACTCTAACCTTCCTTAGGTAATCATCAATAATAGAGAGAAAATATTGCTTCCTTGACAGACTTGGCGTTACATTTGGAGATCCCCATAAATCAGCATGTACATATCTGAGAGCTTCATATGTATCATGTTTCCCGACGTGGAAGCTTAGTCTCTTGTGCTTTCCCATCACAAAACTCTCACAAAAATCAAAAACTCCAATCTTCCTCTTATCGATCACCCATTTCCAGGCCATAATCTGTAGATTCTTCATAATCATGTGCCCAAGACGTCTATGCCACAAGACTGTCTCACCCTTAGATGGTTTCTTCCTGATACTGTTGTTTACTTCACCTGACACAGTTTCACCATATAACATATACAATGACCCATATAAGGTTAAATCTAGTTTACCATGCTTATAAAACCTAGTCTTTCCATGTCCACCACTATGCTCAAAGCCTAATACATCTAAGGTTTTAGTAAATATCAATTTTACTCTTAATTCTAGAATATATCTCATATTCGTGAGTGTCTTGATAAAACCTCCATAAGTTTTGATGTTGATTGTACCAATCCCTTGCACTCCTACTGCGCAATCATTACCAAGAAGAACTTGTCCTCAATCCAACTCTTAAAATGTGTAAAACTAATCTCTCCTACACATAATGTGGTAGCAGAATCCATAATAAATTACCCGCTTATCATGATGCCGCTTATCTGATATCAACAATGCATCAATTGATGATTTAGGATCTATCACAACGGCTGCTTCAACTTTGCTCCTCCTCTTCCATACTTCTGCTTGTATGCATAGCAATCCCTCTTGGTGTGTCCCTGCTTCTTGCAGAACCAGTAATTTATCCTAGAACATGAGATCATCTAGCATAATATACCTCACTGTTATCATGTGAAGCCGTTGAGGTCTTCAGATCATGATCTTTAGACCTTGCTGCACTTGTAACCTCTTTCAACGACAAAGTATCCTTGTCGTACTTATGATTTTCCTTGAGAGAGTTTAATCGTGAAGGAAGCGAATCAAAATCAGAATCGCTTGTACCTCCTCTGACATAGTAACATTCATGCTTGACAGGTAAGAGACAATCTTTAAGAAGTTATCGATATTCTCATCCATACTCCGAGTATCAGCCATCTTGAAGGTATAGAATTTGTGCTGGAAGAGAATCATATTTGGTATAGTCTTTGAAAGATATAATCTCTCTAGTGTAGACCATATAGAAGCAGCTGACGTACACAACGATCTTCCTTAACACATGATCTCAAACATTGAGAATGATCAAATTCATCACCATCTATGATCTTTCAATTTTTTCAGTTTCCTTTATCACCACCACTCCATGTAAACATCCTCGTCTTCATCCTTCTTGCTTGCTGACGTAGAAAGGAAGAAAACTAGTTTAATATATCCTTTAAACCAAGGACAGACTGATGCGTTAGCATCCTCTTCTTCCACAATGAGAAGTCTCCCTTCCAATCAAACTGCTCCACCTCAATTCTTGCATTCGTCATTGACAACGACACCAACCAAGACTCTGATACCACTTTGTTGAAACATGATGTCAAATCGGTTGAACTAGAACCATAATCAAACACACAAATTCGTGACACACTGTCTGGTGAACTCGTCGACGTAAGTTAGAATGTATAAATTTCTAAAATTATGGAGATCATAAGAAGAGCATAGAAAAGATAGAAGATATACACAAGTATTTTTTTACCAAGAGTTCACCTATAATAGCTACGTCTTTGGGGCCTAGCATATAGGAAATTCATTATAATCTTAAGAACAAAGATCTAATATCTCTCTCTCTCTCTCTCTCTCTCTCTCTCTCTCTCTCTCTCTCTCTCTCTCTCTCTCTCTCTCTCTCTCTCTCTCTCTCTCTCTCTCTCTCTCTCTCTCTTTCTCTTTCTCTAGACCTGCTTGTGTTAAAAAGGAAGAGCACACGATATCTTTTTATATAGAAGAAGTATTACATTGACCTAGTTGGATTAGGGCATTCGCCCCTTTCCATAAACCTATGAAGAGTATTTCTAAAATACTTGCAACTTTCATAACTCTATGAAAGTAATATTTCAAGGATCCTATCAACTTTCACAACTCCATAAAAATGACATTTCCTTTTCATAATAAAACGTCATTGACTTGATTTAATTTATGCGATCTTGTTTGATTTTTGTCACCAAATCATGACAAAGTCCCTGACGTATTCCTTAACGAATCCAAACAATACAAAAAACTTCGCGCATCCTACCAAATCCTCCTTGGTATTGGTGCAATCAAACAAACTTATCCTAAGAATATTTTTCTGAATACCAATTTGCCAAAACATATCCATAACCATAATTAAAATTAATTGTGTATCACTTAAATCTAATTTCTGTTTTCAAATAATTACATGTAGTAAGTATGAAGTATCTCTTAATAGAGGATTTTTGTCTCGTAGTGTCGGTGTAACGTTTTAGATTGCCTTAAGCCCATTTTAAAACTATGTATTTCTATATTTTTATCCAAAATTATATATAAATAAGAATATAAATTAAATTTAATATTTAAAAACAATAGAATCTTGTCAACTGTTTAAAAAAACAGAAATGTAAGATAATAAAATATATAGTTTCTTGCATATGTTTCTGTAAAACCATCAAATAAACTCACATAGTCAAATATTTCAATTATAGATTTTCAATCGATAAGAGAATACCTCATTTCATATCTCTCATAACATGTTAAACCACATTATTATTTTTTAGCAGTTCTAATTTTGAAAAACTTCTTTCAGCTACAACATTCACTAGCAGAGTAATCAACATATGTAATAAAAAATCTGTTTTTCGATAACAATCTTCTATTTATCAAAAAATGAAATAGTACTTCAATAATATTTAGCATATAATCTTTAGTTCCATAAATAAATAATCACCAGTGTATGTGGGAACCGAAATTCACAATGTCAATTTCCATAAATTAAGGAAAGCCAAGAGAATCCGACTTTTCCAGAGGTCCCGGATTATCGTAAACACACAAAAACGAAGAAGAGAGAGAGATAACAGAGTATCGATAGTAATTTGCACAGAGGCGTTTTATTGGTTGATAAGAACAAAGCTACAGGATTTTCCGAAGAATAAAACGAGTAAAATCTAGCTAACAAAGAGAATCTCAGGACAGAGATGGAGAAAAATCTAAGTAAAGTTTCGAGTATGCAGCCGCCTATATTCTAAGTTCTTCTAAGCTAGCAGAGTTATTCTAGGTCCAAAATCTCCGGACCCCTTGCTTTTAGCTTTAGCTCCCCTTATATATGCCTTCTAGGTCAGTTCCTCTTTCCTTTTTTGCCCCTAGGTCGAGTTTATCATTATCTTGGAAACTTGACATATATCTTCCGATTTTGCGAGATTTATCTTCTTCTTCGAGTAATAATACTCTGTCATAACATTTATGGGCTCAATTTCGTATGAAATCGCAAGTGGGTCTTTAGCCGCGTTCTAGGCCTCTTTGGACCGTATTCAGCTTAAACGTTTTTACGATTTCTTCGAAAGAACGTTTAATGATACGAAGTCGCTTTATCTAGGAAGTTCACACTTATCCTATAGTTTAGACAACTGTGGTAATGAGTTAGCCGTTGCCGTTTATACGATAACCATGAACTTTATTCGGTAAAATGAGTCCTCGCGGTTTTTATCGTAAAATTCCAACAGTAACTCTGATTGAGACAAAACGAAGAGCATTTCGATCGAGTTTCGAGAGAGAAGCCAAGGGGTATGGTCTCACTCGCCATATTCCTAACTGGGAGCTGTATTTCGTGAACCGAGGCTTGTTTGGTGAATCTTACTTGTTTTAATCGTAAAATCTCAACGTAAACTCCGATTGAGATGACACGAACAACATTTTGATCGCGGTTCGAAGAGGAACACAAAGGAGAGACACAGCTCGCCATATGTCAACCCAGACTTTGAGATCTGAGGTCTCCATATGGCGACCCGGTCTTTGAAAGTTCAGGTCGCCATATGGCGACCCAGACTCAGAGAGTCTAGGTAACCAAATGGCGACCTAGACCGAGTTTGGGTCGCCATATGGCAACCCAGACTGTGTGGGTCTAGGTCGCCATATGGCAACCTGGACTCGGATCGCCTTGGTCGCCATATGGCAATCCGGACTCGGATCGCCTAGGTCCCCATATGGTGACCCGAACTCGGAGAGTGTAGGTCCCCATATAGCAACCCGAACTCGGAGAGTGTAGGTCGCCATATGGCGACCCAGACTGTGTGGGTCTAGGTCGTCATATGGCGACCCAGATTGTACGGGTTCAGGTTGCCATATGGTGACCCGTATCCTTGGTGCACAGGTCGCCATATGGCGACCCATGCCTTGCGTGTGTGGGTCACCATATGGCGACCCGTTCTTTGCAAGTTCAGGTTGTCATATGGCGACCCATGCTTTGTGTGTGCGGGTCACCATATGGTGACCTGGCTTGTTAGAGGCCAGGTTGCCATATGACGACCTGGTTTTGTACATTCAAGATCGCCATATGGCGACCTAGGTTCGAGGTGCTTTTGTTTGTTTCTGAAATACTCTTTCGATAAGTTACTTTTAGAAGTGGTAATCTTAGTCGGTGATTTCGAGATAACCATTTTTTACCCCAACAATGTACACTGGGTCTGGGTAAATCATCCGAACCTGAAAACCCGAATCGAATAAAACCGGTTTGGGCCAGGTTAGGATCCTCTTTAAAACCCAAATGGAGCCAAATAGTTGCTATATCGGGTGTCAGGTTGGTCTTTTTTAAATCGAATGTTTACATCCGAAACCCGATCATGACTTAACCATAATCCCCTTTCCCTTATCGATTTTTCATTTCCCTTGATCAAAGATGAGAATCTCTGGAAAAATCTTTGAGACCTTTCCTAAACCTCGATCTTCCTAGATATTCTCACTGATTTTTTTTCCTAACTCTGATTATCACATATCTTCATCGATTTTTTCACATCCTAACTATTCTATTCCTTGATTTGAATTTGAAACCCCAAGTTTAAGATCCTATTAATGGCTCTTCAATCGTCGTCTCCTTCATCACATAGCTCAAGTAATTAATCATAGGTACTCATCCTTCTTCAGAGTACTTGATGCTTGTATCTATATTTATTTCTTTTGGGTTTCAGGGTTTATTTTAGGAGAAATCAAATTTTGTGTTTTTTTCGTCTTAATCAAGCATTACGAGTGATCACAAATTGTTTTTCATGACTTCTTTTTCGATGATTTCTTGCCTTAGATGTAATTGATGCATGTATGAGTACTCTTATGTTTTTTAATTTACATAATATCATATACTTTGCTTCTACAACTAATGTTATATTGTTTGTAGATATTATCAAGTAATTTGTGTCTTCATACATTAGATGTATTTGATTCGTGGTTTGAGCTATAAGTTAAAAGTCTTGTAAGACATTGATGACTTTGTGTGTTTTGATTTTACTGATTGCATAGTTTTTTTCTTGTTCTCTTGCAAATAGCTTGCTCATCCTCTAAAATCCCACACACTGATGAAGACACAATGGATGTTAAATTGCAGTATGAAGAAAAAGAGTACCAAAGTACTTGAAGCCGACGCAAGACCAATGATAAAAATGCAACATCTAGAGCATCTTCTCAGTAAAAGAAGGTGAATAAACTCATTGTGCCAAGTTCTGGTGTGTCGAAGCATTACACTAGAACCAAAGACAGTCGTGACAAGTGCATTTGTCACTATTTTCATAAAACGATGATTAATACTGAAGTAAATCTGATGTCATCAAAAGTCTCGGAGCCGGTTTTCAGAGAAGCATCTAACGAGTATATTGTGTTAGCAGAATTTCCTCTTTCATTTATTGAAAGAATGGCTTGGGAACACTTCTGAAGAAAGGTGAGACATTATAACCAATTATCCTTTTAATCTTCTGTAATGTATATCCAATTTTACTTACATGTTTCTTCTCTTCACTTGCAAGGTCAACCTGTACAATCCTCACTCGAGAAGAACTACGACTATAGACATTCTTGATATGTATGTGAAGAATAAGGAAGCTTTAACAAGTATGCCAAGTATGCTCCGCATAACCAAACAAAGAGTGTCATTTACAACTCATACATGGGTTTCTCATGTTACAAGTAACTTACTTACAACTGATTTTTTGTTTTACATATGATATTTTGGTCTATTTACTTACTTTGTGGAGTTCAAACACTGACATTTATGGTTAACGGGTGCAAGTTATATGGTGATAACTACCCATTTCATTGATGCAACTTGGCAGCTGAAGAAGCTACTCATATGCTTCAAGTATGAAATGGGTCATAAAGTCCAGACCATATTTAATGTCCTTTTAGATTGTTTAGCTAAATGGAGAATTGAGAAAGTATTTTGCGTCATAGTAGATGATGCAATTGGTAATACTATTGCCATTAGGAGATTTTAGTGAGGTTTTCCTTGATGATTTAGTTTTAGATGGTAATTTATTACACATGAGGTGTTGTGCTCACATCATTAACTTGATTGCTAAGAAGGGTTTGACTGAGGTAGGAGAAAATGTGTTAGTCATCAGGAATTTTGTTCAATGTGTTCGTTTTTCTACAAGCATGCTGAATGCATTTGATCCTTAGAGTCACTATAGGGAGAATGAGTCGCGGTAGCTTACCTATGGATATTATGACTAGGTGGAATTCAACATTCTTCATATTTTCTAGAGCATTACAGTTTAAATTTTCATTTGATAGGATTAAAGCAAAAAAATATGTTGCATAATGCTATTTTTTTGGAAATGGATAATGTAGTTAAGATGTGTGAACCACCTGCATCGAGAGACTGGAGTGTTGTTGAGAAGCTGAAGAGATTTTTAATAATCTCTTACAGCAACACTTTGGTTTTTTTTGCCTCATCCAAGGTGAACTCGTACAAGTGATATGGTGAGATAGTGACAATAGAAAGAAATCTCGTTGCACTAGCTAACAATTTTGATTTTGGGTTAGAGGTCAAAGCATCAGAGATGCTGCAGAAGTTTCTGAAGTATTGGGATGGTATCAAGAGTGTCAATATGATGCTGATATTAGCCACAGTTCTTTTTTTATCACAGGAAGAAGATGCATTTTGTAAAGCTTTGATTTGAAAAAATCTATGAGAATGACATCTTAAAGTCTAAAGAAATGCTAGAACTTGTGAGTGATCTTCTTGTGAGTACCACATTTGTCTCAGAGGGCCTAATGGACAATCGTCTCATTCGAATCAAGCATCATCTCTGCCTAGTCAAAAGTCTCAAGAACAAGGTGTGGATAGAATATAGCTGGTGGTTGAAGCCTTTGGTTATGAGAGGATGCATTTTGTTCACAAGGAACTGGCTTCTAAAAAGGAGAGGATACAAGATATCAACTAGAAGTTTACTTGAAGGATCCAGTTGAAAATCCAAAGTTCTTTTTGGTATTGAGTTTGACATTCTCTCATGGTGGAAGGTTCACAAGATGAGTATCATGTTCTTGCAGAAATGGCTAGAGATTTCCTCGCCATGCAAGTTTCATCAATAGTATCATAAAGTACTTTTAGCGCAAGTGGTAGGATCATGGAACCATATCGAAGTTGTTTAACCACATGATAGAAGTACTTATGTGTACCGAACAGTGGATGCATGTTGACATCAAGCTAAGTGAACAATTCACTACAAAGAGAAAATGCTTGCAGATATTGAATAGGTAGATCGACTTGAGAAAGGTTTATTCTTCTTCACTTTAGTTTCTCTTTAGTATCTTTTGTAATGTTTTTCTAAACTCACTTATGCTTTGTTTATCTGTTTCAAAGTTTTAGGCTCAGCCTCTTAAAGATTTAAGGTTGAAGATTGAAGATTGACAGTTGAGGGTTGAAGGCTGAAGTTTGAAGTTGGTGGTTGAATCTTGAAGTTTTAAGAATTTGGTTTTGATATCTTTGAATAATGTTGGTTTTAACCATTTAGTTTTGGTTTTCTTTGTGTTCTCTCATTCGTCTGGTTTTATTTATATCAAGGATTATGCTTGGCTTTTATCTGAATGATAAAGTTTCCTTATTCAGGTGTTAATTACATTGAGCAATGTTCAATTTTGCTTAGGTAATGGTTACAATTTAGTAGAAATCGTATATTAAAAAAAAGTCCATTTGAAAACTGAAAGTATATCGGGTTGTACCGGTTCCACAGAAGTTTACTAATCATGACACGAACTCGATGATTCTCGAACCGATCCTAAACCGAACTTTTGTAATACCTACACTGTGCTGATTTATATAAACCCAAAAATTCAAAACCTGTAAAGGAACTGAACCAAACTCAAATGGTCCCCCGATAGCCTTAAAGCATATCATTCTCTTTAAAGAAGTTATCATATTCAAACATGGGCGATGACTAGTTGGGATTTAATTTATGACTTAGCTTTCTTTATTTTTAAAGTATTAATACGAACCAATCATGATGTAGCTTTATTTTTAAAGTTAAATCCTTGTTAAATCATCTACAGCATTTTTTTATTCATGTTTTACTTTTGTTTGAAAGAAACTATTAAATTATTTTTAAAATTGTAGTATATTTTTCAGCAAAATAATATCTATTATAATAAAAGAGAGTTTGGTCTCTCCATAATATGCCACATTAGCAATAGAAGGGTGGGCGTTTTAAGACACGTGGCATTCCAATTTTTTTTTGGTTCTTTGTGTTTAGTGGGCCATTCTATATATATGTTGACGCAACTGTTTAGTTCAAACCTATTTTCTAACATCATCTCGGCCCAACATTGTACACCCTTTTGTTCCCACCCTCGTCGTTTGCTCAGTTTCTCCAAGGATCACCGACTCTGCAACCACCATTATAACGCTTTCTCTACACAGTCATATCAAGACATTAAGCTTCTTAATTATGGTTTTTAATCATGTCATCCCACTGTTCGTTCTTCGATTCATCTTCCCCACTTCTTCTATTATTATGATTATATATATATATATATATAATTATATATATATATATATATAATTATATATATATATATATAGATCGAGAACAAGTCTCCACACATCTCATCGAGTCTTCGTGTCACTATATGCGTCGTTTGACTTTCACTAAGTTTATATGGCTCTGCGAAACGACCATTGTAATGCTTCTCCTTGGCATTTACAATTTCAAAATTGTCTCAAAAGTTTAGGGAAGAAGAAAGAAGCGATGACTAAGGCGGCGGTAACGAGGATTTAGATTTTATAACAAGAAGTAGAGTTTTTTTGCTTTGAAGCAGGAGTGGGAGCTTTCCAAGAAAAATGCTCGGCCTTTGAATAGAGGACACAATGTTTGTCTTATTAATCACAATCTCAAATGTCACATTGACCGCCAATTTATGCAGAATCTCTTCGAGAAACAGAGCTTAAGCTTTCAACTTTCACATATTTTCTCTTTGGGGTTCAGTCTAATTTGTGTGGATTTATATAATTCGGAAGTTGATAGAGGATATTGATGAGTACGATGCTGATGAATATCTCTTGTGAGTTCATCTTCCATTAAGTTGTTGACAAGTTGGAGATTATGGGTTCTTGAAAACTTCAGCTTTTTGGAAATGTATTAGCACATTTTGCGACCATCTCTAGATTGACTTACAATACGTATACTACTTTCTTGAACCAATCTTTACTGCTGCACATGTCCCAATCTCTAAACATAGTTTCCTTCAGGTGTATAAAATGGGGAGAGGAGGCTTCTCCTCCAGTAAGAGAATGCTCGGGATTATTATTTATATATGAGCAACGCGTTCTCAAGTTATGGTACTCATAACGTTACAAGGATGATCTTTGTTAACACAAAAATTGGTAATGTTTCTATTCTTTGTCGCTATGATTTGTTAATAGTATGAAAGAATACTAAAAGTAAAGTGGTAACTTTTGTTAATTTTTATAGCGGAGCATTGTGTTGATGCAGAAATAATTTGCAAGTTTTTGGAGGTTAATGACTTTGGAAAGAGACATGCTTTTTATTATATAGCTTATTCTTAGCACATGAATTTTAAGTCAGGTGGAAACCACCACTCAGATCTTCAACCTCGAAATATCCAGGTAATGCTCTTTATATATATATATATATATATATCCTCGCAGGTTCCACAAAGACCGTTTGTGAGAAATCATGCAGCTTCTACTTATTCCTTTGAGGTTTTTGTCGAATATAGAAGAATGCATAGAATTAGTTGATAAATTATAAAAGTTTTCTTATAAATACCGAGATGTTTCATTTCTGAATTTTAATTATGAAAATGCAGAAAAGCAAAAAGAATGAAACCTTCCCATCTTCATTCTCTGCCTTTAATGACGCCATGACCCATGAGGTTAAGAAGTAATAATAAAATCTCTGCTTTGTTCATTCATGAAAACAATCATGTTTTTGTATCTAACAACTTTTACGATAAACATCCTCCACTAAACAATACACCTACTCAATTGGTTCACCAACATATTAAAAAATGTTATAAAATTTCACATATATTTTTTTCTCTTATTATTTTGTCAAATGTACATATAATACAATATTTTAATAGTATATATATATTTATAATCAATGATATATTTTTGAATCCAAATTAATTTTAATTTTTAAAATCAGGAAAATTGGTTATACTAATATTTTTATATTTTAATATTTTAAAACTACCTTTATTTTTTAAAATAAATAAATTTTACCATTATTATGAGAAAAGATCAATTTATATTTAGGTTAATCACTTTAAATTTCAATTTTTGTATAGTAGAAAATGTCAACCCCGCAAACCACATCAAACGATGAAGTTATGTTTTATTTAATCACATAAGCATAACAACATTTTATTAAAATAGTTAAATGAGATTGTGAAAATGAATGTGTCATAAGATGAAACCAAACATTTCTTCTTTTTTTTTTGTTCACCTATGAGAGCATATAAACTAAACCTTTTACACAAAAACAATTATCAACAGATAAAAATGAATCAATCCGAAAAACACCAACAAATCAAACAAGCTCATGTGCTTCAACAATGTTCCGAATATTTGGTATAAACTATAATATTACTCAAAACACAGCCCCGTAACCATTTGACGATAAAACCATTACATTATTCACTCATCAACCCATGCAAAATTAAATATGTATTTCTTAACGCTAACGTACAATAATATGTAAAACTTATACATAAACGGAAACAATACTAGAAGACACTAATTTGCAAGTATGCTTGAGTAGTAGCACACTAAGAATAGACAACTGAGCAGACACTACTTCAATAAAATTCATCAGTTGCATTTAAGTTATTTGTCTTACAAAAGTATAAAAATGGCTACGGCAACAACACAATTATACAACTGCTTACAAAAATATAATTGGTCGACAGCATTCAAAACTTTTTCCTCAAATCAACGTACATAAGTTAAAACAACCTAAATATTACTCAAGTAAATAACAATGCTGACCACTATTTCAGCACCACAAAATCCGAGACATAATTTCCAATATATCAACATCATCAACACATACCAAACACAAGGTTGAACAATTATCATACACCTCGCGCGTAGCGCGGGCAAACCACTAATACATCAATAAAAACTACAAAATAAATCTTGCAGCTACATTTTACATCTACAATCCAACCAATCATCCCCATAATCTCCTCAAAGTATTATAACTAAAAAGACTAACCAATATTATTCTATAACCGTAAATACTTTATCAATTTTATTTATTTATTTATAAACATTAATAAAAATATAATTAAAACATCATTTTAAACTGAATTTTCTAATCAGTAGCTTTGGTGGTTTGCCTTCTACAGCGGCCTTGCTCTTCTTTCTGCTAAATTGTATCTCTCTCTCTCTTAAGAAAGTACATGTAACACTTTTTAGGCTTTTCGCTGCATTGTTTTTCACAAAAGCTAACGATGTCAGTCAGCTACGACAGTTTTGATAAATTCCCAAACCATGGACATTTTGGACACAGGAATGAATGTTTTGATGTAATCCACACCTTTGACGGTTAATGTGGTGGCCTTATCCAAAGGCTAACCTACGTGAGGAAAAGGAGGGTCAGCTGACACCCTTTAAACTATAAAAATTATATTTGTAGGCTTTGACAAGAGAGGAAGGGCACAATCAGCTCGTGGAACGGATCGGATATCTGTGAAATTTAAGGTATCCAGATACGGATCTGGATTCGCTGGATCCATGATTTTAGTATCCGGATCTAAGTCCGTGTCTTCGAGTATTAGGAATTCAGATATCCTTCTAGATATTGTGATACCCACAGATATCCAGATTCAGATTCGGATCCGTAAAAATAATGAAAAAAGTTTTAAATAAAAATATAAAAATTATAAAATAATACATAAATTAAGTATTTATACATAATATATAAATATATAGGACATATAATATTAGCAAAATTAAAATATGATACTATAAAATTATTTTATGCATAAATGCTAATATATATTATATAATTATTAATAAAATTAAAAATTTAATATATATATATATATATATATATATATATATATTTTAAAAACATGAATCCGATTCCAGATATCTGAACCTAAAACTTAAGATATTCAGATTTTGTTTAGACGGATCCAAGAATTTACTATCTGGATCCGAGCACCCCGGATATCTTATTTCCGAAGCGGATTCGGAGCAATTCTCGAATTGAATCTGGATCCCGGATAATAAGTCCAACGCCTAGCACAATCGTTTGTAATTCATTATGTTGTCACCCCGTTAGAGTTCTAGGCTAGCTTTGTACCAATACTTACTTTGTTTTACCTTCTTTTTTTAATCTAACTCTAAACCCCAATTTGTCAAAAGATTGAAGCCCAATTGTGTTTTGTTCATTGTTTAGGTAGCATTAATATCAATTTTGAAGATTTTTATTTTTCGTATGGGCTTTAAAAACTAAACTTGATCTAAAGATATATTTTATATATAAAAATATGCAAGCCTTCATCCTTCTATAATATATTCTTATTCTCTTTATTTAAAACGAGATTCCAGAAACAATCACACCTAAAAATAGAAAAATGAGTTATCAGAGGTTTTGGGTAACTTCCGAGAGAAATAAAGTTGTTTAAAAAAGAATAACAGAAACCAAAATTGTTCTGATTACATAATGATCTAACTAATACAATGAAAGTATCACAATGGAAAGAAAAAGTGAAGATGTTGTTTCTGTACAGATAAATTTTATAGAATGATGTGAAGCCATAAATACTCTGTTTTGCATATATAAAAACAGAGTATGAAAAAAAGAGCTAAACCGCTATGACGTTGCGTTGTACTTTCACAGCTTCTTCCGACAAACCTCCACCGTCCACAGTATGTTCTCTTGTAGTGAATCATCTCCACAGTCCCCTCGTCTACAACATTAATGGAGGCATCCCCACTGTTATATCTTTTGTATACAAATCCTTTGTCCACAACTCAACTACTAACAACTCTTCTTTTCACAACTTGTCTATTCCCAACTCCCATGTCCACAGCTCCCTTATCCACAAAACCAAAGCACCAACTGGTAATACGTAAAAACTTCAATGTTTTTTTATCTAATCTTTACATAGCCCATGCAAATCCATTGAGGGTACCCAACAACCACCCAAAAACAAAAAAAAAAGGAAGAAGAGAAAGTCTCGGAAAGATTCTTCTATATTGTGATTCAATAGAGAGAGAAGGAACCAACATGAGGATAGAAGATCTCCACTTGTTTTCTTCAAGAAAGGAAGAATTTGTTGTATCTCTTGTACACAAATTCCCAATCCACAACTCAACCACTAACAACTCCTCTTTTCACAACTCATCCATCCCCAACTCCCATGTCCACAACTTCCTTGTCCACACAACCAAGGTATCATCAGGCAACCAACCATCCTTGGAGCCCTCATCCACCACCCAATCATCACTCCCAAAGTTCCTAAAACGCTTCTGAACTTTTTTTCATCCTACAAAACCAAAACACAAAATTCTAGTTTCATTGATCACAAATCCAGAAATAGAGTTTTTGAGAGAACCACACAAAAATCGATTTCTAGAATGAGACTTCAGAAGCCCGGACGTTTTTTTTTAAAATAACTGTAGGCTAAGAAAAAAGTTTAGCAAAGAAGGTGAAAAAAAAGAAACAACAATCAATTGAGCGTACATCTTGCAGAGAGAAAACATAATCGATTAAGCCAAATGAATTTGAGGTTGTTCAGTATGTTAATCTGTTGACCTAAATGACGTGGCAAAAAACATATTTTTTATTGGTTGATTTTTTGAGATGGCGTGGCATACTTCTTCTTGAAGCATATTGCCCTTTTAGTATTGTAGATACTTGACTTTCTAGAATTTTATATGTCTATAACCTGTTAAAATAAATAGTATTCATTTTAAAAGAAAATATATATACTTTCTATAGTTTTATTCCTGAAATTTGATTTTAAGCCTGTTGTCAGTTTTATTTAATTTTTGTATATAAAGAAATGAAATACATCTTTAGTCTTTGGTATATACATTTTTATTTTATTACAGTGTTAGTCATATATAATAAGTTTTAATCATATTTTTATAAAAGATATATTTGGTAACATTTTAAAAACCTTTTCAATAGTATTAAATTAAAAATAATCAATACATTTTATGACACCAGTAAAATACTTCTTGGATGCGCCACTGGCCTTATCCCAGAAGGATGGTCTGGTTTCATTTGGTTATCAATCTAATTACCTATGAAATCATAATTCATAACATTCTTTTTGGCTTGTGCTCAACTTTTTACTCTCGCAGAATGCTGATTCAACGTTCGGTTTATATGTATAAACGAATGGGAAATGCAAAATGAATATTGAACCGCAACTTTTTAAAGTCCAACTAACGTCAACATAACCCAACCGACACAAGCCAACAATCTCCACGAAAATTCAACTTCTATTCACTCTCTCCTTTCCCCCATTAACCTCTAGCTTTTTATGTCTACCAATTATTTAAAAAGCATATCTTACTTGCTTTTTTGTTACGCAGACATATCATATATCTACCACATTTCATATACACAATCATGGTCATATCTTAATTATTTTTCCTAATAATGCAATCTATATACTGATACATAAGTGTGTATAGACGACCTCAAAAAAGAACCGTAACTAGAGGCCATTAGCTCAACTGGAAAGGACCCTGGCCATTGTGTCAGAGGTACCCAGTTCGAGTGGTAGCTGGGATGAAACCAATATAACATGCTGTGGTTTCGGGCCTGGGGGGATTAGGGTTTTGGCCCGAACCTCCTAGTAATTCAAAAAACAAAAAAACAAACAAAAAAGAACCGTACATACATATATATAGTCGCGAGATAGAACATGAACCTTATGGGAACGAATATCTCTATGTATTACTATATTATTATGTACAAGTGAGAGAGAACATATATATGAATCATGTCACTATAACAAGTTTCTTCTTTGTTTCGTTCTTGAGCATGAAACTTCCACATATGTACTCTCTGAACCAAAATGAGAGTTATGCATCAATAATGAAATGGAGTTCTTATTGTTTGGGTGGCAAAGTTTGTGGGTGAGACTCCACGAGTATAGACCACAAAACATGCACATCCTCATATGGACATGACTTCACGTCCTCGTATAATATGTATAATCCTCGTCCTGCACATTATTAGTATTTCTAAATTAACACAATGAAATGCACACACGTAAACATTTATATATTTGTGTGTGTGTGTTCATATTGCAAACAAAACTCATTTTCATAGTTTTTCTTTAGTATAATTAAAAAGGGAGTTTATTATATACTCGGTCGTCATATATGTAGACACATAATGCTGGAAGATAGATATGGAATGTGTATAGAGAGAAAGAGAGAGCATACTCTTCTTTTGAGCAGAATTGACGCGAAACCATATTTTCTTCAAGGGAGAGAAGAAGGAACTGAGCCAACCCATTTCTCATACAGTGCCTGAGGCTCTTGCAAATATGAAGTAGTAATTATACTATCTTTATATATAGTTATATACATATATGTACATAAATAACATATATAGACCCAAAGAAAATAAACCAACCAATCACAGTGCTCCACCTTGGATAATGGAGAACGAAGGCAACCACATCAACGAGTTTTATATGCTCCTTTTTTAAGTATGGCCCAAGCCACCATCTGCATCTCCATCTCTTTTCCTTTCTTTTTTTCTTTTTCTTTTTTATCTCACCATACAAATTTAATTTTAAATAAGTTTCACAAAAAAATTACCCGTGACACATGGATCCCAGCTTGATAAAATGTAGTAGTTTATTAGATTTCTGTTCAGGAGTTTTGATGAAGTATAATGCAATATAGAGGGAGAATGATGAAACTGTGACTTAGTGTTTTATCGTGATGGGGTCTCTTTGGTATTAGGTGTTTGTCAAACATTTTTCTCTGTCTATCTTTTTCGAAGCTCTATCCTAATTCACCTATCATGTTTTCTCTTCACACTTCTTTATATCAGATACTAAATTGTTTTATGCGGCATGCGCAAAATAATAATTGAAAAATATGTTTTGATTTAAAAATAAAAATATATTGTTATTACATTTACTTTAAAGTTCATTATTTTTTAAAAAGTATAAAGTAATTATTTGTAATTTTTATTTAGTTTAGTTTTCTAAAATGATTGTATTTAAATTAATTTTTAATTTTTAAATAAAACTAATAAAATTTATTTTTGTTGTTTTAATAAAATATTTAAATTATAAAAATATTTATTAAAAAATATGTTCAGTAATTTAGAAAATTGATTAGGCTTATATATCCTTACATTGAGCAACAAACTTATAATATTGTTTTACTTATTTAGATATCCATATTTATTAAAAATATCTTTGATATGATACTATAAAGATTATTATAATGTCTAAAAATCTTGTCAAAATATAAGTAGCCATAATAAATTGATCATGTTAAAATAAGTTTAACATCAGGTAATAACTTCTGAAAATTAATATTATATTATTTACAAAGAATATGTAATGAAACAATTTTCTAAAAGCAACATTATATTTTTAAATATATTTGTTTGTAAAATAGATAAGTTTTGGAAATATGAAGCACTTATTCTTGTTCAAATTTGTTTATTTGTAGATTTTATAATACAATAATGCTATAATATAAAAAACTTTATTTAATATGATAATTTATATTCTGATATTTTATGTCTTAATTATATTATCATGTATATACTATATTTTGAACAATTGAAACATAAACAATATATAGAAAAGTTTAATTATATATATATATATATATGTATATAAGTATAAAATGAACTATATTTGATGATTTCTCATCAAAAATATTTAAATATATATATAACTAATAAAATAAATGAATAATTTATTTTTTTATTAAATTTTTTAGTATGTAAGTTTATAATACATTTTATCTAAGTTTTAGATTATTTTGATTCTAATTTTTTAACTATGGTAATTACCAAATACTTTTTTTGTCAATAACTACCATATACTTGTTTTTATATTTGAATTTTTATAATTAAATTTTGTGCCATAATTGTGTTAAACCATGTCAACTTAGATAATATCATGTCATCATATTTATATTTAATAGGCTATGTCATCATTTTTTTTCTTAGAATAATTGTGGTGAAGACATTAAAGCAATCACTTCTCAAATAATGTTTAAGGGATTCATATATGAATGAAATTGCCACCTTATGTTTTCATTGTTATGCTTCATTATTTTTGTGCCTATACGCTTCATCAATATTATAATTAGCATAAGCAGAACACTTTTCTCTTTAGATCTTTGACTACTTTTTCTTTTAGTTAACATATTCAGATATACTTGTATTAATCTATGTTGCTTTGGTAAATAAATCATGTTTTGGCCGACAAAAACAAAACCCAGTCTTCATCTTCATTCTTATGTGGAGCTTTTATATAGGATGATATTCATATATGAAAATTATGTTTTTATAAAAATTAGAAAACTATGTAACCAGAGAGAAGATTCAAATACGATTCAAATACAATTTAGTGTATGTTGTTACATGTTAAAAACAGGGAAAGCGACGTATTTCCACACCATAACTATTATATAGTAATAAATGTACATAAATTTTTAATCTCAGCTAATTACACACAATTTAAATATAACAACTTATTTCTACACACAATAAAAGTTTGAACGATGTTTCCACATAAACTTTGAAGTTTGAACTAATATCGAAAAATAGCGGTTTAAAATTGGTTAGTGTTCTCTATTTCTAAACTTAACCAATGTCTAACCTAACTAAACCCAAAAAATAGATTATGGCACAATTAGAGAATATAAACTGGATTAAATCTACCTAATATAATTGGATCCAATAAAGCTACCCAAGACCTGAATTAAGCTAATTAGAAACCCTAAAAACCTAAATCTCCAAATCATCTTCCTCTATCTCTCTCACGCTAAGAACAACAGAGCTCCTCCAAGTGGTTTCTACTCCGCTTGGCAAGTCATGTAATTTTGAAATCTCTCTCCACTCGAATTTCCAAATTCATTACTCATACTTCTGGTTTTTCATTGTTGGAAATGAAATCTCTTCTATGGATTTTAAGATTTTAGGTTTCTCAAGGATGAAATCGATTAGAAAACTTTTAAAGGGTTTCAGGTTCGGTTTAAATCGAAACCTAGTCGGATCCTTTTTTGGATCGTGTTGTATTAATAACCGATACAAACTGGTTTACTATCGGTTAATGTCATAAACCATTAAACCAAGCCAAATTTTGGTTTATGTGAAAACGGGTTTCGAACTTTAATCGTGTGTGAAAATAGGTTCTTATACTTAAAGTTTGTGCAATTACGCCGAAGTTAAAAGATTGTGTACATTTGTTATTATATGATAATTCTGGTGTGAATATAGGTCGTCTTCCCTTAAAAATACGAATACTCTCGTATGTGTCCAAAAATGTTTGAAGAATCCAATAAGTTTTTTTAAAACATTAAGAATCCAATAATTTATTCAATGTATATGCAAGTACTCTCGATAGTTATTACGTTGCATACATATTGCTCAAGACACAGAAAAATACTTGTTATATGGAGAAATTTCAATTCTACCACAAATTTACCATTTTTCAAATTAATTATTAATAAATAACTATTTTCAAAAATATTCTAAATTTATGATGAAAATAGACGAAACTATTTTTTTCTAAATATTTATAAAACATTTAGAAACTCAACCCCACCCATTTAACACTAAACTCTGAAAAATAATCACTAAAATATAAACCTAAATGTTAATATATCTTTTAGTGAGAGTATTTTCGAAAAATGATACTTAACTTGTAGTATTTTTAGCAATTTTTCTTGTTATATTTTATGTTTTTTTTGAAACTTATATATTTTATGTTTATTGCAAGTATTTGAATGTAACGTCTTGAGAACATTTTTTGTAGCCATATGTGTTTACTATTTTGGTGATTGGTAAGTGTTCTAAGAGTATCTCCAATCAATTGCTCTATTTGATTTTATTATATTTATAATCAATTTTAGTCCAACCCACTGTTATTTTTTTCCCTAAAATAGAGATTACTTATTTTCCTCCATATATAGGAGAAGAAATAATAATCTCTATTTTTTACCCGATAATTTTGAAGATTACTATTATATAAAATAGAGCAAACTCTATCAATATTATAAAAATCTTTATTTTAGAAGAAAATATAAAAAAATATATATATTCGAGATAGTCTAAATACTCTCCACAACTCTCTTTCTTTCCACGGCCATATTAATTTACCAACCATGGTTTAAGAATATAATTTAGATTTACAACCTAATTTTTTTAAAAAGACATATTGCCCTTTAGAAATTATTTTTTTAGAGCTTTTTGGACATGATTGGTTACAATTGTGGGTTTATATGTTTTACTGTAAAATTTGAGCTGTCTAATTTTGTGTTGTAGCTATGAGTTTTTGCTGTAGAATTTATGATGTAGATCTAGAATTATAGTTGTGAGTTATTGAAATAAAACATGGATAAATATTAATGGTATATTTTACATTAAAAATATTTTTTATTATTTCTAACCAAAATTAAAATAAATATAAATTAAAAATTATAAACTGATTAATTATTGTATAAATTACCAAATAATTATGATTATAGTTAATATATGCATATTTTTGTTATATGTATGTGAAATTTTTATTTATATTTATATACAGTATTTATGTGTATATATAGAGATTTAAATATATTATATATAATTTTTAATATTTTAATGGAGTATGTAAGTAAAGAAATATATTATTATATTCAGTTATTTAAATTAAATATATATATTTTATATATATGAAAAATGTATTATTATAGAGAAAAGGAAACGTTTTTATAGGTAAATATATTATATAGAATTTTTAATATCTTAATGGAGTATATAAGTGAAGAAATGTATTATAATATTAAATTATTTAAATATATACTGTATATATATATATATATATATATATATCTCAAAATGTATTATTATAGAGAAAATAAATGTTTAATAGGAAAGATGAATAATATTTCAAAAGCATTTAAACTAGTGATTTAGAAAATTTGCTTTCCAAAGCCATAAATAAAATAAAAATTGTTGTGAGATTTAAAATGGTAACAATAGTTTAATTGATTTGATTTCATTGTTGTAGGAAGATCTGAGTCTGAGTAGAGCATTCACAGTTATCACCCATTAATCCTTATACTTAGTGGTTTGAAAGTTATTAATATAAATTTACAAGAATCAAATTTACAGCTACACCAAAAATTGAAAATTTATATTTTAAAAATAAAAATTGAAAGGCGCAGTTTCTTCCAGTCAAGCTCTATAAAAGAAAATAATTTTATTCATCATCTATAATTCTATTTGTGTACTAGAAAACTTTCTGAAAATGTGGTTCAATATCATGATTTCAAATTCTAGTGATGAAAAATAGACTAATTAAATTGTTTTGGTATTTGGTTTGAATGAATTATGGATCTCTAATCCAAAACTTCTCATGAACCCAAAATAATAATAATAATAATAATAATTATTATTATTATTATTATTATTATTATTATTATTATTATTATTATTATTATTATTATTATTATTACTATTATTATTATTATTATTATTATTATTATTATTATTATTATTATTATTTAAGTACATGATCTAGTTATGGAGAACATGATACTGGAAAATATCACAATATTTTGATATACCAGTTTAGATAATAAAATTTTCAAAATAAATTCACTTTCAGAAAACCATACAACCATTGCCACTAAATTATTGAACATATAAAATACTAGTAAATTCGTTTTATTATAATGAGTATCAAAAATGTTTCTTTAGAAAATTTAAAATAATCAGTGAAAAGATATTCTCAAATGTTTTGTATTTAATAAAAACGGGCCAGTTTCAGCAAGCTACAAAGTTGGACCAATTTCTAATGATGATTTTACTTAGGAGAAAAAAAATGAAATAAAAAGGAAGGTAAATATTGAAGCAAATGACAAACGTGGAGACTGGAGAGTCAGCTTTGGTAATGTTAGGGTGCCTTAGAAGTCCTCAATTATCTTTTCATTTCCTTCTTTTTTTTTTTTTTTTTTTTTTTTTTTTGTTAACCAGGTGTCTGGGCCTTAGGGCATGATTAATGGTGGTTTCTTAGACTGGGTTTCTTAAGAAAAGTTAAGAAACTGTTTCTTAGTTTTCTTAAGGAAAGTTAAGAAATTGTTTCTTATTTAAGAGTTTTAAGAGCCGGTTCTTAACTTTTTCAGTTAAAACTTAAGAAACAGTTTCTTAACTTTCTCTAAGAAACCCAACTTAAGAAACCTGCGTTAATCATGGCCTTAGGCCCAAATAATCCCCCCAGGCCCGGAGCCAGCCTTTGTTGATACCATTTCTGGCGTAAAACACTCCTCCCACGGTGGATCGAACCCAGGAGCACAACAGCATCAACGCCTGCGCTTAAACCAACTGGGCTGCCACTTCCTTCTTTCTAAATCAATCTTACAAACACCTCCTTTCCTAATTTGTACAAATATACATACACGAATATAGAGTTATAGACCATCTACTTTTTTGTTATACTTTTTTTTGGGTTCGCATGAGTATATACTTGTTCAAAAGAGAATTCTTCTTGTACTTCCAACTCCACTCTATAATTAAAATAAAGTTTGAAGTAAAGAAATACTCCAACTCCACTTTATCTTTTCTTTATAATAGAGTAAACATAAGTTTATTCTATAAATAGAGTAATTTTTTTTTGTTTAATTTTTTCACTCCAAAAGTAGCGTTGAAGTAAACTTAACTCTATTATGAGATTACTCCATTTTAAAGGGAAAATGAAATTTTAGATTGAAGAGGTTCTAACTAGATATTTCATCTGTGCATGCAGTTATAATCATGAACTTTTTACAAAAATGATTCAAAACTTGAAGTCAAACACAAAATTAACCCATGATTTTTTAAAATTTTCATTTACCTATTCACCCTAAAAGTTCTGATTATTCATAAAAATGACATTACTTTTTTTTTCTTTTTTTTTTAAAATGAGTATTTCACTTTATTATCCTCATCTTCATCAAGTATTTACAATAATGCAATTATCATCAATGCACCAACCACTATGAACAATCGATTTGAAGCTCTTAATGCACATAAAAATCGGTTTTCAATTCTCTTATCTCATTTCTTATGCTCAAAAACTAATTATTTTCACTTTCTCTCTATATTCATCTTAAAAATTCAAGATTTTGATTCAAGCTTATGATTCTTGGTGAGTCGCTTTCTTTTGAGCTTCTGTGTGCTTGGAGAAGAATTTTGTGTGCTAAGGAAGTTATCTCACTAATTTAAGGTATGAAATCAATTTTAATCCAAATTTGTTCACCTAGACGACTTCCGTGTAAGTCTTCTGGATGTAGAAGACTTACACGAAAGTCGTCTTGTCAATGCAGAAGTTAGTTTTACAATTGACTTTTATATGTATTTTTAGAGACGAATTATATGGAAGTCTTCCAGTTTTCTTTGTTAACAAAAAAATCTCAAAAATACCATAGAAGACCTCCCGGTAAGTCGTCTAGGATAAATAGGTTAGTTTTGCTATTTGACAAATTGTGTCAGAAATTTGTGTTTTTCCAGACGACTTACTTGTGGCTGAAAAACAAAACTTAAATATTTAATATTTACTAGACGACTTATATGTAAGTCCTCTCATGTTACTTTTGCATTTGAAAAATAAAACTTAAATATTTAATTTTAGTCACACAACCTACATGTAAGTTGTCCGTCAGGCGACCTACGCGGAAGTCTTCCAGAAATTGTTTATGATATTCTAGTCAAACATTGGATACCAAAGAAGACTTCAATGTAAGTCGTCTGAATGACAACTTACATGTAGGTCATCTAGTTAAAATTAAATATTTAAGTTTTATTTTCTAATTGCAAAAGTAACATGAGACGACTTACATATAAGTCGTCTAGTTAATATTAAATATTTAAGCTTTTTTTTTCATCGAGGCAACTTATAAGTAAGTCGTCTAGCAAAATTCAAATTTCTGACACAATTTGGTCAATTGCAAAACTAACATGTTTATCCTAGACGACTTACCGGGAGGTCTTCTCTGGTATTTTCGAGATTTTTTTGCAAAAAAAAGTAAGGCAATATTTACAAATGAAGACTTCCAAAGAAGTCTGCTGTAGAGTAGACCTCTCTCGAAGTCTTCCTTTGTAAAATTTAAATTGCAAAAATGACATTTTAGAAGACTTCCGTGTAAGTTTTCTGGACGACTACCTTGGAAATCTTTTGGACGATTTCCTTGGAAGTATTCTAGACGACTTCCGTGGAGGTCGTCTACGTCAATGTTTTATAAAGTTTCATTTTCTCTAAAACTATAAAGATTTTTTTAACATTTTCTTGTTAAGTCATGTAAATTAATCGATATTTGAATTACTGGATGAAATTCATAACTTAATTGGTTTTAATTATTAGTTTAGCAATATTCATTTTATTAATGTTTATAGCTAATCTGAGAAGACTTCCGCGTAAGTCTACTAGAAGACTTCCTTGGAAGTCTTCTACGTTAATTTTTGTAAACTTGTTAAGTAACTTCAAAATATATTTTTTAACTTTCAAAAGTGTTAAGTAACTTCAAAAATATCAAGTAATATGGTTTAATGTATCTTCTTAGATCATAAGATATACTTTTTTAACTTTCATGAAATTTAAAATTTTAATTTTCACTTAAAATTTGAATTTCCCGCCTAAATTTTAATTTCCCGCTTATATTTCAATTCGCTTTAAACTTAATTCTTCCAGAAGTATTCCAAAAGACTTCCAAAAGACTTCCGAGAAGTCTACTTTTCAGAAGTCTTCCAGTGAAACTGTTATATGTTTGAACTTATGTAATATTTGATATGTTTTGAATTTGGCTAAGTTTCTTGGGAATGTTTCTCCCTTAGTTGTAGTAAATTTGACTATTTTTTGTATTATTGTGTTTTGCTATTAAAGTTGTATCAATAACTTCAATAATGTCATGTATTTTTTGGCAAGATAACATTATAGACATGAATATATTTATCAAAAAAAAATTCATTAGTATCTCTTTAAATTTACAAAAAAAATCACAATTAAAAGTGTAAACCTACAAATCACAAAATGACCATAAAAAGATTATTATAGATCATTTCTCCACAAAAACAAGCTTGAACTCCACTTGACTTGAGAGAATACTCTCTGAGAAGAGTTACACAAAAGTCTTTTAGACGACTTCCAGGAAGTCGTCTAGAAGATTTCCCAAAAGTCTTCCAAAGTCTGACACAGATCTGAAAAACCTGGAAATCCAAAAACGTTCAAAAGACATCAAAATAGAGAAAATGAGTGGATCTACATTTAAAGAACACACAAAAATACATAGTCAAAAAATAGATCTACCTTTAAAATAGTATAAGATGGAACCATGTAATAAAAAAACATGTAAAACAAAATGAATTAGTGAGAAAGATATGAGACAAAAAATGACAAAAATTTCAAAATATAAAATCTTTAAGCAACAATGGGTTACCAAATGAAAAAAAAAAATATGATTCATAAATCTACCTTTAAAGGAGTCGAAGATGAGAACCATGTAATGAAAAACCTGCAAAAAAAATAATTCAGTGAGAAAGACATGAGATAAAAATGAGAAATTGATATAAAATTTGGTGTTTTTAAGTTCAAAAAGATTAGAAAGAGGTTGGAAAGCTTTAGAATGAGAATCATTACATTTTTATAGCCATTTAAGAGGAAGAAAAAATGTGTAAATTTTCTTTATATAAGCACAAATTTCAATAAAGTTAAATATTTTCGATTCAGAAAACTTTCAAGTAATTCTTCTAGAAGACTTTCAAGTAATTCTTCGAGAAGACTTTAGAAGACTTTCAAGTAAGTCTTCTCGACCCTAAATTTACTATTCGCCCCAAAAACTTTTCGAGAAGACGTCTGATGTACATATTATTCATCAAACGACTTACTGGAAGTTGTCTAGACCCTAAATATAAACTCTCATCTTAATTAACTAACTAAACACTTTATTATAATCAAATTCAACTTAAAAATGTGTTTAATATATATATATAACTAAATACATATAGGTAAAAATTGAATTTTTGAATAAAAATGTTAAGTTTCCAAAAATTAACCCTAAGAATACAAACAATACTACAACATATTTTACCAAACCCTAAACCAAATAATACCATGACTCACTACATTCACTTATCTATGTTGAAAATAATTCAATTTTACTATATCTTAATTTATATCATTTTCAAATGTTTATAATAACATGATTTCAATTTTTTCACCTAAAAATATTTTTTTATAAAATTTATAAATTATTTTTAAGATCAACCATATGAGACGACTTCCAGGGAAGTCGTCTGGAAGACTTCCAGGGAAGTCGTCTGGAAGACTTCCAGGGAAGTCGTCTGGAAGACTTCCAGGGAAGTCGTATAGAAGACTTCCAGGGAAGTCGTGGGAAGACTTCCAGGGAAGTCGTCGGAAAGACTTCCAGGGAAGTCGTCTAGACGACTTACACAAACTCAGAAGACTTCCCAGGGTTATATTCGTAAAAATAAATTTTTTTTTTTTTGTTTTGTCATAAGGGGTTGGTTGTAATTTAACAAAGCTTTTGGGTTAGTTTTACATTTGATTGATGTTTGCGTATATTTTTGCATTTAAAATCAAGTTTTGAGTCATATTTGGTAAATCCCCCTCATCCTATAATTAATAATTGATATATGTATTAGTAATTCAAAATTTATCATAATAATTTATTTTTTATATGTTTAAAAATTTTAATCTGAATATAACATTATTTCTACATGACAAATGTATCAACAAATTATATATTTGGTTAGATATTTTGTTATTTTTTAATAATTCACATGTATTATAAATATTTGAATTTTTTGATACACTATATTAATTAATAATAAAAAATATTCACAATCCCTCAATATTTTTAAAAATATTTAAAATTATTATTTTGATTAATATTTAAGTATTCTAAATTTCAAATTAGTATGATTAAAATATATTATGTTTTGGATATCAACACAATATATATATAAGAATTATATTTTTACTATTAAAATAAGTGGAAAATTTTCAGTTCTACTACAAGTTTGATACATCTTTTCAAATTTACCAATACTTTGGACTATTTTTAAAAATACACTAAATTTATGCTGAAAAAAGACCAAACTGATTTTTCTAAATATTTATAAAACATTTAGAAATTCAACCTCACCCCTTAACACTAAACTCTAAGCAATAATCACTAAAGTGTAAACCTAAATGTTAATATATTTTTATTTAGGGTATATTTGAAAAGTAATTAACTTGTGGTATTCTTATAAATTTCTAAATAAGTTTTTGGTTAATTTTTATTATATTATATTAATTTTAATTAAGTATTTTATCTAATATTTTTTAATAATTCTCACGTATTATAAATATTTTATTTTTGATACAGTACATTAATTAATAAAAATAAATCTTATAAATCCCTAAATATTTTTTTAAATTATTAATTTGATTAATATTTAAGTATTCATAAATTTCAAATAAGCATGATTAAAATTTATTATGTATGGATACCAACACAATATATATATATATATATATATATATATATATATATATATATATATATATATATATATATATATATATATATATATGATTTATCTTTTTATTTGTAAAATAAGTTTTTGGTTAATGTTTATTACATTAATTTTTAATTAATTATTTATCTAATAATTTTTAAAATTATATATTTTCCCCACTTTATATTATAATATTTTTAGTCAATAATCTAATCTAACTATTTAATAAAATTAACAATGATTTTAACCAATCTAATTCTTAATGCGATAATTTAAACAAAAATATCATTTCGCAAATAATAGTATAAATTAAATTCTCTCTCCAAAAAATGTTTCTAATTAAACATCTTATTTCTAACAATAATACACTTTTGCAAAAGGATTAGTTTCGGTCTTTTCTCCTCTACTTGTAATTTACGGAGAATATTTGATCTAAAATTGATTTGATAGGTTAAAAGATTTGTTTCTTGTCTGCTCCAGAAAATTTTGTTCAAAAGTGTCAAAGTTGTCGAGATTATTTTGTATAGAAATGTGTCTGCCTTAAGATGTTGCAAAGGGTCTTATATTGTTGTCTAGACTCTGTCATGAGAGTGTTATGTTTTAATTTGACTGAAATCTTAGTCTTACTGATTATGGTTCAGAGTTGTTGCTAGGGTATACTCATGAATATATGTCCATTGTTTAATGTTTTTAAGTGTCTTGGAGATCAGACTTGGTGATAACCCATGTTCTAATGTTTTGTGTGTCTAGCAATGCATAATTGTTTAGTCTTGATGTTTTTTTTTCTTCATTATAATCAGAGAAGTGTTGCTAAGACTCGTTTCAAGTTGTCTAAGTCTTTAGCATGTGTTTTTGATGCATTGGTGACAAGACTTAATATTATTACAAGTTTTGTTCACATGTTGGTGATCTAATGTGTCCATTTGATTTGTTGTGATGTCCAAAAAACACATGATGTTTCTAAGTTGTCCACAAGTAAAAAAAGAGATAAGAAGAGATCACATTGCTCATGTTGTTCAGAACCTACACAAGATGTATATTTCTGATCATGGAGAGTCCCCATGTTTTTTAGAGCCTACACAAGATGTATATTCCTGAACCATGGAGATTGCCCATTCCCAAAAATCTTGTAGATGTGTTTGACCATTACCCACCAAGGAGGTATAGAGGATGTTGGAGCAGTGGAGAAATTTCTCAAAATTGACTTACCTGATGTTAAGAGGGTCGCAGGAAGTACACTCAAGAGAAAAGGCCAACACTCAAGCCAAGACTAGCTGGTGGTCAAAGGATTTGGTGATCATTGGCTCTCATCTTCCAAGCTTGACCATACACTCTCATTCTTAGGTCAAGCTTGAGGAGGGGTGTCAAATGAGAAGCCAATGACCAATTATTTAAGCTGAACCAGTGGATACAATAAAGATTCATCAAGGGACATATTTGGCTGAGCAACAACAAGGCTGTCCATCCAATGAGCTTTCCAAAGAAGTGATAAGAAGGCATCTAAGTGTTTGCTAAGTCTCCCTACAAGTTGAAGATTCAAGTAGACAATGCAAGGCTGTTTGGTAAAAGAAGGGTGTGAGGGATTCAAGTGAAAAAGTACACTCCTCACCAATCCACATATATGCAAGGTATAACTTAAGCTCATGAGCAAGGAAAGGGCGTGGACTTAACCCCTGAACATGTCAAGAAGTCATAAGAAAGGGAGAGATAAGATCCAGCCATGAGAAGAAATTCAAGTTGTCTAAAACGGGGTTGCTTGTGAAGCAAAGAATGCACTGGCGACTGCCTTGCTACTGAACAAATGTCATGATCCAGAGTTTATGAGTCCCTAATCATGATCATAAGGCTCATAAACTCACTGGCCAATCCCTAGGCTGAGGATAGTTGCAGTTTTTTTCCCTAAATGATGGTTTTATCCCATGTTATTTTCCACACTTAGGTTTTTAATGAGGCAAGTACTCTCAATTTCAAGCTTGCCCAAGGATCTCATATGGTCAAGCTTGAGGGAGAGTGTTAGAATGAAGAAATAAAAGAAGAAGAAGCAAGATGGTTGAAGATAAAATTTGGATTGGCCATACTTGGCTTGCAAGGAAATGTGAAGGTTGTCCTACAACAGTTGACCTAACTTACTTGTAAGGCAAGGAAAGGAATTGGAGCTTACCTTGTGCACGTCCCCAAGCTCCAGAGACTAAGTTTATTTAGTTTGAATTCAAATGAAAGGATCTGATTTGAATTAAGAAAGAAAGATCACATTTGGTGCATAAGGAGAAGAGTATACTTGTCCCTATCACACCAAGAAGATTGTGTCTCTTCCTCTTGTCACTCTCTCCACCTCTGGACGTGCCCTCTTTGTCTTTATCTCCCAGCCGTACTATTTGTTTAAGAAACCCTTATTTAAGTATTTATTTATCGTAGTTGTTGTTCTATTTAAAAACAGCTTGTAAACCATTGAGAACTAAGAAGAGTAAAGAGATTTTTCTTCATATACTTTTTCACTAAGCTCTCTCATTCTCTCGGACCCTCCATTCTTTCTAGTTACTCACGAGCTTAGCCTCTCCAATACTCTTCATACTCTCCAAACTCTCATTCTCAGTTACTTATACTCACAAAAATCTTGCTTACTCTCTTTGATACTCATACAAACTCTCATTCTCTCTGATCCCTTCTAAACTAGACACTTAATCGTACTTATCCTCCTCATATTCTCTCAATTCTCACATTTAATGACCTTTATAGTTTATTGTATTACAGACAATCATACATTTGAAATTTTTAATTGATCACTAAATAATAATCTCTATAATATTATTTGAGAAGTAAGTTTTGTATGTGTCACCATCACGTCATTCTTTTGATGGACAATTATGGAGATACTCTTAATGAATTTAAAATATTACATATAATTAATATCATTCAGTTTATTTTTTCTTTTTATTTATTAGTTTCTGTTAACTAGATTTTAATTTAATATATTTTGATTTTTTCCAAAAACATATATAATAAAAAGGAAAATTTACAGATTTCAAAAAATAAATTTTATAATAATACTTATATATAATGTGATTTCAAAAATGTAGAAAATGTAGAAAAATAATCTTGATATTAAAAATAAAATAAAATTTTTTATTTTATATTAATATTTTTTTACATATAAATTATGAGATACCTCAAACATATTAAAATTAAAAAAAAATATTAACTAATTTTATAATTAATTTATTTTTAAAATATATATGCATGAGATTCAAAATATTATTTTATATTTCTTTATGTAATTTTTAACCAATTCACACTTTATTTTTTCTATTTTAAACTCCAATATATATATATATATATATATATATATATATTAAAAAGATGGAAAATCTATCAAATAGACCTTTCTAAAGTTTTTGTATAAAAATATACCTAAAATAACCAAAATAGACATTTTTTTTTTAATCTTAAACCTCACCTCAAAAATTACACACCATAGCTTTAAACTCTAAGTTTAGATTAGTTAATTCAAGAGGTATAAATATATATTTACATTATTTAATAAAATCTATTTTGGTTATTTTTCGCCTTGAAGTTTATTGTCGTGACAAAAAAAAATTAGTTTTATCTTAAGGTATTCCTATAAAAAGAATGTTACTGACTATTTATATATTTAAGAGAATTATTAATCTAGATGCAAAATAAGAAAAATAATCAAAGTTTTAATATATTTAAAGAATATATATTATGTTTAAATTCAAAGACGTAGATGCATTATAATATGATCAAGTAAAAACTAAAATAACAAGATATTACATATACAAAATTACATGTCTAATTCAAAAATATAATAGTATTAATATAAATTATACATATAAATTATAAAATTATTTAAATTAAAAATAAAATATCAATCAAATATTAAAAATTATTTATATTTTAAATATTTATATCCGTGTACGAGTACTAAAGAATCAGTTAGTTTGAAGTAAAACCGGTTTGCAAAATTGTTATTGAGTAATATATACATCCTAAAGTTTAAACATGTGTTCTAAGAGCCCAAGATTAAATGTTTTACAATGAGTAGATTCCCCAAGCAGGCCCATCAAAGGCTTGAATGCCTAACTAAGTTAGATTGTCTCTGGTCTGCGAGGTCTCGGTAAATGATGTTTTCTACCACCTAGGATTTGGGGGAGTTTATAGAAGCAGACTCTTAACTTTGTCAGTCGATCAAAATAAATAATATATTATGAATTACAATGTTATAAAATTAGTCAAAAAAACTCTAAAGACTCTAAAACTAAATGATATGTGATATTAAGGCATTTTCAACGGTGACATCAAATTTGGTGTTAAAATTACACCAAATTTGATGTTTTGGTGTCATATGCTTTTATCATCTCCAACTAAAACATCAAATATTACATCAAAAGTAATATTATATATTATTTGATGTTTTAAACTTTAATTTTTTATTATTTGTAACTGATAAATAATTATTTTGTCACACTAAGATATTATTGTTATTTTTTTAATTTACATTTGTAGAATTTATTTAAATTTATATTTTTAGTTTAACAATATTATACTTCTATGTATTTATTTTATATATTATTAATTATATTCAAAATTAAAAACTATTAATTATGAAAAACACGTAACAAAATAATATATTTATTTTAATAAAATTTGTATTAGTTAGTAATACAAGTTTAACTATATTATAATAGAAAAATAGAAATTTTAATTTTAATGTTTGGTGAATTTAATAATATTACATAAATAATTATAATTTACTATTAAATTTGAATTTTAAATAATGTAAAATTGTTTATTATTGATTAAAAGTTCTATGATATTTTTTTAAAAAAATATAAAATAAAGAATAATAGTCATTTAGTGATTTTTTACTTAAAAATAAATTAAAATATTATAATTATGTAAAAATATTTTCAAAATATAAATAATACAGTATATTTATGTTTAATTATAAATTTGAACTAATTAATAATAATAATTGAAATATAAAAAATTTGGTGTGATGAATAGTGTTAAACCAAATTTGATGTAGCACTATTCATTCTACACCAAATTTGGTGGGATGGTATCATTTTTAATGTCTCATTGTAGATAAAATTACACCAAATTTTTGTTTTGGTGTGCCATTAGAATTGGTCTTAGTTGAGTGATTCGTTAACACAATATATCTATAAACAATACTTTCAGTTTTCTCTCTGGATTGAATACAAAACTTCAACTTAAACTTCCAAAATATAACTTGTCGAAAAAAAAGTATTATGCATTCACTTTTGAAGTATCATTTCAAATTGTATATCAAAATATTAATATCTATGAACAAATACATTTTCGTTTTTACATAACAAAAACTGAATATTTCTAGTTCTCCACAAAATTGTCTCACCTTGTTAACTTCTAAAAATGAAATCCACTCAAGGTGACATCAATGATTAATCATCATAATGACATAATCACTTTGCTTATCCCCACCACTTCCACATTGTATATGGAATAGTGAGGACCATCCATGCAATAAAATCAGATTTTTAGATTTTGAATTTTGAAAAGTATGTAGAATTTCCATCTTAAGAAACAAAGAAAGAAGTTGTTTTTGGTCAACATAAGTTTTTATAGATAAAGCGATAAACTACTCTCGAACCATAGAGCAAATGTTCACAACAGATGATAAAAAGGCCAAATCGGCTAAAAACAGCTATTATACTTGAAAAGTGGTAAACAAAGTAGGACATGATAAATGCAACTAGGGTCGAGCATTTTATCCGTTAAATTATTCGATTCGTTATTCGTTTCGATTCGATCCGTAAAATCCAGATATCCGTAAATCGTCGAAGCAAAACAAATACTAAAAGTTAATATCCATTAGAAACAAATCAAATCACAAATACTAAAAAAATTAGAGCCGGATATCCGATATGATCCGACATTATACAAATAGATGTACACCTATAAATAAATATAGATTTTTATATGTATAATTTTATAAAATTATTATTTTAGCATATAATTTTATTTAGAATTTACTTATAAAATCTTTATAAAAACAAAAAAAAATCAAAAAAAATTATGTGTTTATAAAAAATTTTGATTAACTTTAGAAATTCATGGAACATATAGTTTCATTTATTTTATTTTTTCATTATATATTATGAAAAATATGTTTTGAAAACAAAATTTATAGTTTTTTAATTTACTTGTATTAAACAAAATAGATGAGATATCCGTAAATATTCGTAAATATTCGCAAATATCCGCAAATATCTCAAAAAAATCTGGATATCCGTATTTCTTCAAAGCAAAGCAAATCAGAAAATCAGATATCCATAAGATACGAAGCAAATCACAAATACTGAAAATTATGAAGATATTCGATCTGCGTCCACCCCTAGATGCAACCATAACACTTAGACAACTAAAGAAAGGTAAAAGTCCTCTAAACTCAGGCGGTCAATGTTGCTGAGAAACTGAAATCCAACAACTGAGTCGGGAAATACAAACCGAATAACAAGTAGAGTAATTTGACATCAATAGCAGGGGCGACAAAACCCAAAACTATTGAACAATTTGATAATCAAACATAATTTTCCACAAAGAATATTAAAGGTCGATTGAAACCGCATATTGCATACGATTAATTTAACATTTTAATGAATTTTAGTTTTAAAATTTGTAACATATCAACTAATGATATATAGTGAACATTTGCTAAGCGTATATGTAATGGATACTATTAACAGGGTTATTATAAATGGATATATCTTGATTAAAAATTTACAACTTTAATCAATTTGTATAATAAACGTAATATCACTAACCCCTTTGTCAAAAAAAAAAACTTAATTTTTATTTTAAGGAGTTGACTGAATACAAGTACCAATCTAAAATTTTCTGATACTTAAGTACGGGAGTAAATTGCAATGACATATTTATATATATACATATATATATATATATATATATATATATATATATTGATCTGCTAAATAGGCACCTTAAATAATTGTTTTTCAGAAGCTAGACTAAAGCTATCTATCTACCATATAGTCGTCTCTTTGATCATTATAACTAATCTAGCTGTTCAAACAATCTTATTTTATATTTTCACCTTCTTTAACGATTTCTTTATGCCTTGATACAGAAGAGATCATCGATTATCTCTTTTGACTTTATTTGTCGATGTGTGGACATTAGTAAAAGGCACTAGAAACAAACACGTGAACTAGCTTTTGTGTTATCTTTGCTTTTGACATGTGTACTTTACTCGATACATTTGTAATTTTCCTAACATTTATCACATTCGCGCAAGTCCCCGCCGTGACGACAACGGTCTCCTTATATCAAAAATATTTATTCGACCATTGTTTTTTTTGGTTTTGATCCGTTAATAAGATTGGTTCGTATACATTAGACCTCATGGTTTCGGCAATTAAATGCAACACTAATTTTATACTCCCACTTAGGGCTGGGCAAATAAACCGAACCCGAAAATCCGAACCGAATCCGACCCGATTAAAATGTATCCGAACCGATCCGAACCCGATATAAGTACCGAATGGATCTTGTTTTACGGTATTTCGGGTTATAGGTTTTACCCGAACCGAACCCGAATTTAAATGGATATCCGAAAGAACCCGAAAGTTCAAAATTCCAAAAAAAAAACTTGTACCATATCCAATCTAAATTTCTAAGATGTATCCACAACATACTAAGATATTATTAAATACCTACAATAAATTAGTTATTATATGAATAATTAACTAAAATACTTAGTCTAATATATATTTTATTGGTTAATATTAATATTTTATGCTTGACATTGCATTTGAAGTTTAGTTATAAATACGTTTGTTTAGAAGTTTAAACATTGTTGTTGTTTTTGAATTTTAAATAGTATTCTTATGTTTATATAATTGTTAGTTGTGAACTTTAATTTTTTATGTTTCATTATGAATGATTTTCTTTTTTACAAGGCTTTGGTTTGTCATGAATCATGATATGCTTAATGTTTTCACGTATAGTTCATTGACAAGTTTCGTATAGTTGATGGACGAGTTTCACAAAATTATTTTGAAGGACAATAATATGGTTTAAATAAGCTTAATACACAAATTTATTGAAATAATTGAAGATATAGTGAATTTAATCAAGTAGAAATTAGTACTTTTAGAACCGATAACCCGATTAGTATCCAAAACCGAAACTATTTCGGGTTCAACCGGATCTTGGACATGTAACTAAACCCGAACCGAACCCGACTAAATCCGAACCGAACCCGACCCGTTTTTTGATAATATCCGAATGGGGCTGAAATTCATGAACCCGAAAATCCGAAACCCGAATGAACCCGAACCGAAACCCGATTGGGACCCCGATTGCCCACGCCTACTCCTCTGTTTTAAATTAATGTATGTTTTAGAAAAATAATTTGTTTCAAAAAGATACATTTTTTACATTTTCAATGTCTTAATTAATGGTAAATTGCAAATTTTAATAAACACTTTAAAATTTGCAATTTACCATTAATTAAGACATTGAAAATGTAAAAAATGTATCTTTTTGAAACAAATTATTTTTAAAATTTTATTGGTTAAAAAGTATGGAGAATAATTAACTACAAAAAATTATGCATTGGAACCTTAAACATTATATGTTTTCTTAATTAGTGTGAAAATTCTAAAACATATATTAATTTGAAACAAAGGGAGTAGTTACTATAAAACACAGAGCTACACGTTTTGATAATCGATATAAATGTGAAAGTGTCACTAAACATGTATCTATGTGTTTTCTATTCTTTGAACCACCGAAAGAAACTTACTAGGATTTGATGGGTTTTGTAACTTGAACTGGTTAATTATTGGTATAGGAAAAGAACTGTTTATTTTACTTTTAACCGGATGGAGGACATTGGGTACAACAGTTTCCAACTGCAACTATACATTGCAGGAGTGAAGGCAGTAGTAACAATTAGTCACATCAACCATTTCCGTAAAACTGTTGAATTTTCAAAAACAAATAGAGGGGATTCTTGTTTTCCAGTTGACATTAGCTCACGTCTTCACAGTGGTTGAATATTCATTCAATTTTTTTTATTACTCGGTATATTTGACGGGCCGAATCTTAACCTAATACTTTTTAGGTACCTATCCTGGAAGCCAAATAAAACCAATTACTTTAATAGAAATTAAAGACCACACACTTTTAAAATTTTGGAGATGATTCAAACTTATGTCAGCTTAACTCACCAGAATTTACCTACCACTAAATTATTTATGTGTCTCAAATCGTGTCTCTTGTCTCATCTCTTTCCCCACATAACTTACACCCATGTACCATACCCTATGTGTCATTCGATCTCTAATAGGTAATCTGTTTGGTATGGCTAACCATGTGATAAAAGAGAAACGAGGTACCTTTTGTGTGAACCAAACCACTTTGCTCAAAAAAAATCAGTTTTAAACGTTATATACTTGAGCAATGAGTATGATATCAGTTTGATTTGTTTCTACTTTTTTTCTTTAAAGAAGGGTATTACCACCACTTTATCTTCATCTTTTTCTATTCTTTAAATTTTTTGATTCAACAACTCTTTTATAACGACTAAGATATTTTGGGTGTAGGAGCTCATTTCTTTCTCGAATAAAACTATAAACCATATTAAATTAACTTTTTTTTATTAGAGCAGACTTAATAATGTCAATTAGTTAGCCTAGCCTGATTTCAAACCCACAAAATCCTTAAATATATTAGTTCTTTTCGGCGCCAAATTATTTTGGGCCTATATTCTAATTCCTTCCAGCCCTCATATATAGGGCAATAATATTTTTTCAGATTTTAATTTATTATAAAATTGTATCTACCAATTTCACCATTATAAAATATCCAACATTTCATAAAAAAATCAATTTCAACTTTCTATCTCAAAATATAAAATCAATTTAACCTTTTTTTTACCAAAAATGTTTTCATATACTTTAAACTATATTAATAATAAATCAAAATGAACAAGATTTAAATAGTCAAACATGAATTTTTTTTACCGGGCCCGAGAGTAGGTCCAACCCAAAAACAATTTGGTATAATAAAGATGATAAAAAGCTCAAGAAAGGCCTTGTCAATAGGCAGTCGTCATATCACATGTCTTTCATGACAAGCCTGACACACGCAAACAAGAATCAGACGAGGCAAGACGTCAAGCTCTACTACAGTGCGGCACCGAGCGTAGTTGCAAACAACTCTGTGATAACATGCATGCAATAATGAGAAACAAAGAAATCGAGAGTGAAATTTCTATAAAATGAGCATAGAGAAAAACAATGCAGTCATGCGAACTGAGAAGAGAGAAAGATAGAGAGAGAAATATTTATCCAACGACGAGTTCATCTTTCACCTTGTATATATTCCCTCGGGAAATTACTTTACACTTCAATAAACGAAACCTTCATCCCTTAACACATTTGATAATCATTTAGTTATATCCTTAAGCCTTATTACTGGTTTTAGATTCAACAATTAGCACCCACCGTGGAGCTTTAGGGTTTCTAATGCAAGAAGTAACAAAAGTTGCCTCTGAAAGTAAAACATATCAGCAACCTCCGCCGAAATAGACAGACGTCTCAACCACATCAGATTCAGTGGCATCCTACGACCCCAGAAATCTGACTTCACCACTTTCGCCACCGACAAAACTAATTGGATACCCACTTAGTGTATCCGAAGAAAAGACACATCTTCGATAACGAGGTACAATTCCCCCGCCATGCTCCAATTCCTAATACATCATCTGGACGAAATGGATAGAGAATGAAGGGTTTGTACTGAAGTGTTGGACGAAGCTCATGCCGCCTTCCGTAACCATATCGACGAGCTCAAACGTGTCGTAAACATACTTCAAAACAGACCAAAAGTTCAGGCCCTTCGACGATATAGAATCCAGCCAACTGTCCGAACACCAACGGATTAGCATCATCGCCAAATGGCCACGGAATTAACGGACCAAGTCTAAATCCTCAGAGACCTTCAAACTCATATGCAATCCGTAACCGAACCGACACGCCCCAAATATGACACCCGGTCCCAGTCCTTCATAATACCCAACTGAAGCGACTGGCTCGCAGAATAAGTGAGAGCAAAAACCCGTGAGACAAAGCCGAGGAACTGCTATATAGAAGAAGGGGCACCAACGTTCAGGCTACCAAATCAGCACGGTGGCACCAAACTCCTGCTATAAACGCAATATTGTAGATACAACCATTGCACCAGGCACGATATAGTAGAAAGCAGACATCTGAAACAGATTCTCGTGAATAAATATAGAAGGGGAGAGGTCGGGGTGCAAAGCGCGGATCTGCCCACATCGGAGTTACTATCCCCTTGGAACCCACAACGACTTCACATGCCATAAAAATCCTACCAGACCAGCCACCAGCAAACAAAAAAAAAAGAAGCACGAGGAGGAACTCGACGTCCCACCACCACTCCGGAAAAGAATAAAATTAATCATGGGGACACTCAGCACGTGCAACGAGTCCGTCAGATTGATCCACGCCTATCGAGGAAGGGTGACAACACTAACATATGGAACACTTAGGCTCGATGAGACCCACAGATATTTGGAACCCCTTACCAAAAAACAATATGATCATCTTCGAGGTAGAGGACGCCGGCGACACAAACATTCCCTAAAACGACCATTTGTTCGTCGAGATAATGATAGAAGACTGTGAAGTCTCACGATTACTAATCGACACGGGAAGCTTGGTAAACCTAATTTCCAAGGGTACCTTGCATAATATGGAGCTCCGAGGCTACAAACACAAGACGAAGGCTTGGCCGTTGATAAGTTTAGTTGTTGAGATAACCATGTAGGCATGAATGATAAAACTACTAGTCTATGTCGGAGGAGTCACGAGGATCAAAACGTTCACAATCATCGATAAATCCATGTTCTACAATGTAATCTTGTAAATCTTGTGGTTGCACGCCATGGAGGCAGTATCCTCACCATATCACCAATGCGTGAAATTCCCGACGCCGGCTGGAATCTGCACCCTGCGAGGAAACCAAGACGTTGCACGAGCATGCTCAATGACGGAGCCAATAAAACAGATAAATGGAGGAGCATGTCACGCAATAACAAAAAACAGAGCACAAGGAGTCAAACAGCAACGAAAGAGCCTCCGATAGAAGCGATTCAAAAAGTTGGTTTAGAACCATAATATCCGGAGTGACGCGTAGGTATTGGAAGCGAACTGAACCCCGTCATGAGATCCAAACTGATCACCTCCCTCAAGTAGAATGTGTCGACGTTCGCATGAAAGACATCCGACATGGTCGGAATAAACCCCAAAATCATCTGTCAAGTGTTAAATGTAGATCCAACGTATAAACCAATAAATAAAAAGCAAAGAAAACTCGGCATAGAACGCACCGCAGAAGTCATTGCCGAAGTTGAACGACTCTCCAATGTCGGATCAATCACCAAGGTCAAATACCCTGACTGGCTCGCCAACCCTGTGGTTGTCAAGAAGAAGAACAGTTTCTGGAGGGTATGCGTAGATTTTATGGATCTCAACAAAGCTTGCCCAAAAGATAGCTTTCCCCTGCTGCACATAGACTAAATCTTTGACGCTACAGCTGGAAACAAGCTACTCTCCTTCATGGACGCCTTTTTCCGATATAACCAAATACTCATGCACCCTGAGGACCGAGAAAAAACGTCGTTCATAACGGACCGAGGAACATATTGCTATAAATTCATGTCATTCTGCCTCAAGAACACCAGGGCGACCTACCAACGTCTAGTAAATGATATGTTCTTAGAGCAATTTGGAAACACAATGGAAGTCTACATCGATGACATGTTGTTGAAATCATTCAGAGTCGAGAGTCATGTCGACAACTTAGAGCATTGCTTTGCCATCCTAAATAGATACGACATGAAGTTCAACCCAACGAAATGCACCTTCGCGATGACGTCTTGAGAATTCTTGGGATACATCGTAACGAAAAGGAAAATCAAGGAAAACCCAAGGAAAATACCGCAATCATGGAGCTACCATCACCAAAGAACACAAGGGAGGTGCAAAGATTGACGGGCCTCATTCCAGCACTCAGCAGATTCATATCGATATCAACCAACAAATGTCTACCTTTTTACGAGATTCTCTGAGAAAACAAACGTTTCATTTAGGAAGAAGCCTGGGTAAAGGCATACATTACATTACCACATGTGCTGGCCAAGCCCGACGATGGAGAAACTTTGTAATTATACGTCTCGGTCACTGAGTCAGTTGTAAGCGGCGTATTAGTCAGAGAAGAGCACAAAGAGCAAAGACTGATCTTTTACGTCAGCAAAACTCTGGACGACGCCGAATCACAATAGTAATGTCGGCAAGAAAGCTCCGCCCATATTTTCAATCACACTCGATAGCAGTACTAACGACAAAACCACTGGGGAACATCCTCAACAGCTCGAGTCAGTCAGGAATAATGGCAAATGGGTACTCAAACTCAGCGAGTACGATATTGAATACAAGAACATAACGTGCACCAAATCCCAGGTACTTGCAGATTTCTTTATAGAGCTAGCTGCAGAACTCAAGACCAGTTTACCAAACCTAGATGCCACCTAGACTCTCTATGTCGACGAGTCTTCAAGATATGGTAGTGGGATCAGAATCCGCCTGGAGTTCTCAAGGCCACTTTTGACTTTTTCTTATACTCATAGACACTTCCTACAAGTAAGATACTTTGTTGTGGGCTAGCTATAAATTGTGGAAAATTTGTCTTTAATAGACGTTTGTTGTGTGGACGGGTGATTTGTGGACGGGGATGAGTGTAAAGATTCCAGAAGCTTCATTAGAGCAAGCTCCACAACAGCTGAGGACACAGCTCCAACAACAATGTTTGTCTCTGTTCTAACATGTTTCCCACTGTTCTGAAGTGTTTAAACAGTCCGCTGATGTTCCTCCTAAAGCATTTACTTCTTGACCAACTTTAATAACTTGTTTCACTCCTCTCTCCCGTATGCTTTGAATCATCCATTACTCACTTGCCTCGCGCTTTCTCTTCTCCGCCACAGTTCGCTGCGTCTGTCTCATGCCACCAGACCATATTTGTCGTCTTGCTCTGCCGACGGTGTCATACTCGGATTCAAGCCTCACCATCGTGCTCATATTTTTTGTATGTATCTCATCACGGAAGAGATCGAGCAGCAATGGTGGATTTTGATTATTTTCAGATCTGATTCTTTACTTTTTGATTCCTTTCGAGTGGGCCCAAAAATTTGTTATTTGCAGAAGCGCCTTCTTAAATTAACACCAAACTTCCAGTTTTGTAGTTTAGACCTTCTTTTAATTTTATTTTTCTAGTTTTACTTGTACCTCAAAAGCTTCGAATTATAATTTTTCTATCGACAAATGGATAACAACTATGTTCTTATAATAAATATCTCACTTTTATCATTCATGAATAAAATAAAGAAGTTTGAGCTGAGTTTAGAGACATGTTTTGTGACAATTTTGTATGGATAAATCTTTGTGGACGAGTGTTATGTGGACACACAAATTGTGGACAAAAAAATTATGGACATTATTTTGTGGATATGAATGGCTTCTTTCATATTTTTAACATCAACCCAAACGGGTACGTCGACTACATTACATCTGGTGAACCAGAAATAAAATCATACAACCAAAATTAAAGAACATTTCTAGAAAAACACTTACACAATCATATGAAAAAGAAACGATGACAAAAGATTATAAACGAACTGCTTTGTCCTTCACTCCAGTAGACAAGGAGAGAAAACATTTGTTCGAGCCGTCACAATATTCTCCATACAGTGTCTGGTTCGTTCAGATCTGAGAAAGACATGTTCTCACCAATCACCTTCTCCTAAAGGTTTGGTTTTCAACAAAATCTGGAAAAACCACAGCCATAGCACTGGCCATCCATAAAGGGAAAAGACTTAGATCCACGACAGCTATTTCTAGGTCATTCATGTCAGATCCCAAGCTAATCCACGGTAAATCCCGAGCTCATTCACTCTAAAACTCCATCGCAGCTTCTCTGAACTCACTCACGGTGGATCCCAAACTCACCCAAGGCAAATTCCAAGCTCATCCACTCTCTCAAACTCCACATCATCTATCATAAGTTCACCGACAACGGATTCCGAGCTCACCCATGTTGAATTTCTAGTTCTGGATATCCACCGCAGCTACGTTGAACTCAACATCCCGAGCTCACCCATCCTCGGAAACTTCTCATCCACGGCGAATTCCGAACCATAACCACATGAGTAAATCAATTTTATTACAAGTTTAGGTCTCATCACTTTCCCCGATACTCTCTTAATTTTGTTTGAATTTATCAGTATTAGTGTTTGAGCATTTTGAAAAGTATAATTGGGTATAGAGAAAAATTAAGTTTGTCCCATTTCATAAGAAAGGAGAGAGGAACAAAAAGAAAGTGAAAGTATCTCTAAGGATATTAAAGGGGAATATTGCATTTTAAATATTCAAGTTCGCAAAAGTTTGCATTTCTAACATTGACGTTCAACAACTAACACTTTAAACAATGAAACTAATTTACTTGTTCACCACGTCAAAATTGTGACTGAGACTGTTCATTAGCAGGTCAAAATGATGACGTGACAGTTTTTTTTTTCTAATTTTTTTAAGTAAATAAATTATTAAAAATTAAAATAAATAAAAATAGGTAGAATATATATAATATCAATAAAATTATCTTTTTAAAAAAGAAAAATTACTTAAAATTATAAAATTATTTTAAAAAATATTTCTTAAAAAACAAATACTAACTTAAAATTTCAAAAAAAATCAAAAACTCTCAAAAATTAAAAGAATTATAAAATATATAATTTTAACATACTTCAATTTTACATACTTTAAAATATTTAAATTTCTTTAAAAATATAATTTTATCTTTTTAATTATAAGTGTTTTTTTGTATATGCTTCCATTGATGATTAAAATAGATAAATACTTTAACTGGATTTGATTACATTTATAAAAAATTTATAAAAATATAATAAAAATTTAGACATATCCAAGGTGAACCTAGCATATACTCAAGTGAAAAAATAAGAATTTTTATTATATGCAACTTCAGTAATCAAAATTTTTATTATATTTTTGAAACTTGTGTATATGCTACGTTCACCTTGGATATGTCTGAATTTATATTATATTTTAAAAAAAATTTAAAAAATTTAATCAAAATTCATTTAAAGTATTTATCTATTTTATTCATCAATGGAAGCATATACAAAAAAACGCTTATAATTAAAAAGATAAAATTATATTTTTAAAGAAATTTAAATATTTTAAAGTATGTAAATTGAAGTATGCAAAAATTATATATTTTATAATTCTTTGAATTTTTGAGATTTTTTGAAATTTTAAGTTAGTATTTATTTTTAAGAAACATTTTGTATTTTTAAAATAATTTTATAAGTTTTCAAAATTTTAGTAAGTTTTCTTTTTTTTTAAGATAATTTTATTTATTTTATATTATTTTACCTATTTTTATTTATTTTAATCGTTTTTATTGATTTATTTTTTTAATTTTTTTTTTTTAAAAAAAGGTAACCGCCATGTCATCATTTTGACCTGCTAGTGAACAGTACCGGTCAAAATTTTGACGTGGCGAACAAGTAAATTAGATTCAAGGTTTAATATGTTATTGTAGATACTTTCATTGTTTAAAATGTTAGTTATTGAACGTCAAGGTTTGAAGTGCAAACTTTTACCAATTTGAGTATTTAAAATGCAATATTCTCGATATTAAAGTCTTTAGACACAAAAAAATGTGTGTAGCAAGTCCAATGTGTCTTCAAGTGTAACTGAAAATTTATAAAATGCTTTAGGGGTAAAAAAATCTAAAATTAAATATATCCACCTATATATTAATTGAGAAGTCATTTAATTGACTCTTGTACACTTGTCACTGATAAATGAGTTGTTGAATTAATTATTATAATTTGATTGGTCGATGGTTTTCTAATTTTGATTTATTTAATTCAATTCTAAAAAGGAAAATAGCCATAAACCAACTTATACTAGTTTCCAAACAATATCAAGAATAAAATGTATCCTTAATGATAACAAATTTATTATCAAACATATTCAATAACAAAAATTTAATTGAAAATATCAAATTTACAAAGAAGCATTCAAATACTTTACATCTTTTAATCATTCAAAATTTAGTCATATTATATCATTTTATATACAAAGTAATTTGAATATATTTAAATATTTTTATTTTAGGAAATATAATCATATACTTATATATCATACATCAATTTTTAAAAATGACTAATATTTTTGTTAACAAATCATTCAAATATGTATAACTGAAACTTTTTATATTAGTTTACGTTACAAAAAAATAAAATTCATAAAATTTCTATTTAAAATGAAAATTATCATCATAAAATTAATGAATATATTTATTGGAATATTTTTATAGTTTAAAACTAACACAACATATTTTCCATAAAGAAAATAAAACTTCTTATTATTATATTAAATGAGAACAATATTACTATGAATTTATATTAAATAAGAATTGAATCATACATGAAAAATGCTCATATATATTAATTGAGAAATAACTTAACTGATTTTTGTACACATGTCATATTCATATGTAAGTTATTTGATTAATTATTATAATAAAAAGTGAGTTAATTGACTTCTCTATTAATAATTGAGCATATATTAATTATTTAAATGTGTTTTTGATAAAAAAAATTAATAAAATAATAGTAAATTATATTGTTAAAATTATAAGTATAAAACATATAAAAATATAAAATCTATTTATTTGAAAAATATCTGAAAAATAAATTCACATTTTTTTCTAAATAAAATTTTAATTATTATATTCGCGGACAAGAATTAGTTGTAAGTGTTTCGAAGTTTAGTAGTAAATTTACAAAAGGGGAGCTCTTTAACGGCGTTAAAAAACGCTATCGATTTTCACACATCATAAACGTCCGGTAAAACGACGTCATCAGCCAATAACTCCTCCTCCGACATATATAAGTCTTTGGCAGAAACCGTTTCCATAACACAACATACTGTCTCTGTGTTTTCTCTGTGTATAGACTCTATATAAGACAGAGAGAAAACTAGAAAGGTTTTTGCTCCAAGAGAGACACTTGCGGTGGTACATACACATAAACAATCATTGTCAGCTTCTTCTTTCTTTCTTTCTGCTCTGTTCACAAACTCGACATTTAAATCATCAAGAAATGGGAAAGAAAGATGAGAAAGTCGAAGCTGTTCTTCAGTTACTCAAGAAACAATCTCCACTCGCTCTTAAACAAGTACGTTTAACTAATTTCTATTAATAAAACCGCATATATCTGCATCTTTATTGTCTGTCTATTCATGAATAAAGCTTGCAACTTTATACATATTCTAGGAGAAGTTCTGTAACAAAGAGTGCGTGGAGAGATTCTTGAAAGGGAAAGGAGACAATGTAAAAAAAGCTGCGAAGCAACTCGTTTCATGTCTTTCTTGGAGACAAGACATTGAGATTGGTATCTTTTTCTATTTAATCTTCAAAACTATAGTATGTTTTTTTTTTGTAAAAAAGAATTGTTTTGGTGTGTGTTAAGAGAGGTTAGGGGCAGAGGAATTCTCGACGGAGCTATCCGACGGTGTAGCTTACATCGCCGGCCATGACGGAGAGTCCAGACCCGTTATAGTAATTTATTCGATCTTTGTTTTCTTCTAGAAGCGATAATAAATGGTACTGATGATAACAAGGTGAGGTTTTTTATTTACAGATTTTTCGTTTCAAGAATGATTATCACAAGTTGCGTAATCAGAAGCAGTAAGTTTAGATCATTATTCCACTCTATTCATTGATATTCTGATTTAACTTTCGTTTGGAACGTTGAAATCGTTTTTTTTTTCGCGTCTTTTAGATATTCGCGTTTGGTGGCGTTCACGATGGAGACTGCGATATCGAGCATGTGCAGAAACGCGGAACGGAGCGTTGTTATTCTCTTCGATGCAAGTAAGTAAGAAGTTGAAAGTTACATTATTGTCCCTGGTAAACATCCAAATCTCCGTGCGTGGGGGCTCTGAACTAAACCGTGAGTTCTTGGCATGTTTGGTTTTATACTTTTATTAATTTGGATTGATGCGTGTCGGGGACCGGAATTTTCGGACATATGTTTATGCAGATGTCCGAACTGTCCCTTTTATGTGTCAACGCTAAACTTCCTCTGTTAATTACCAACAAAAACGTGCATCTTCATTATAGTTCCACTGTCCAGTATCCTTTTCTTTTTCTCTTAAAAAAAACTCTTCTTCTATTTAATTATTGAGAGCAGGATTAACCGGGATCTCTTAAGGTGGGGTTCTTAGCTTTTCTAAGAGACGTATCTTAGCTTTTAACTAAAAAAACCTAAGAACCGTCTCTTAAATAAGAACCATAAGAGCCGTCTCTTAGCGGGAAAAATGTAAAAAAAAAATAAAATTAAAAAAATAAATTTTACGTTAAGAACCCCACCTTAAGAGACCCGGGTTAATCATGGCCTGAGTATTTTACAGCCAAGATAAAAAAAAATAATCCCGGGTTGAAATTTTACTATTTAAATTTGAGAGTCAAGTCTGATTATAAAATATTATCTTACTTTTCGCTCATGTTGTGTTAAGCCTTATTAAGTACATCATTAGTGGCAACTTTCTTGAAATGGGGGTTTTAACATATGCTATTATTTTAAGATAATTTAGTTGTGTAATTTAAATTCTATGTTAAAATAATACTATTCTTAAATGACAAGTAGCGTATGCGGGTCGTTAAACATTTAAAAAAAAAACTGAATGAAAGGATTCTCATCTTTCTCATTTGCTTTCATTTTTTTTACTTAGATATTATTGTTGATAAGAAATTCTTGAAACCATGAGGTACATTAAATATTTTCTTTTTTAAAAAAAAATTATACCTCATTTTACAAAGACCAATAATTTTACCATAAAAGTGAAAGTGAATAACTAGTATATTCGTTACTAATCACGCTTATAAAGATTTAAGCTTTTTTCCTGCACAAAAGTTTTTTTTTTATTTCACCTTTTCAGTTTTCATTCTTTTGAAGTAAATTGTACAATTTTAGTATCTGCAGAAATACATCTTTAAATCTGATTAGATAATTAGTTATTGGTGCCACTTGATTAATATTCTCTTTGCATTCTTTTTGATGATAATGCCTACAAAAATAGGCTTTTTCAGATCATCGTCTGCCTTTGCAAATCTGCTTTTGGCGACCCTAAAGATTATTGCAGATAATTACCCATGCCGACTTTACAAGGCCTTTATCATCGACCCTCCCTCTTTTTTCTCTTACATCTGGAAGGTAAATAATCTTCCTTTCAATAATAATAATAATAATAATAATAATAATAATATAGAAATAGATTTAAAATAAATTTTCTTAAAAAATAACTAAAATAAATTTTATTAACATACATTTTATTTATGTATAAATATACATTATATTTTTTGAGTTAATTAATATATATTTATGGTATAGAACTATAAGATAGAATTTTAGAGGTGAAATTTAAAATTTTAAAAATATTTAAATTTTTAAAATAAAAAATCTATTTTAGTTATTTTTTCTTTGAAATTTATTTTTGTGAAAAGAAAAAATTAAAATGTATATCTAAGATTTATCTTAATAATAATAATATGTTGTTAATAATAATCGTAATTGTAATACATGGATAACTCAAAATACGTACTTAATTGACAGGGGGTACGTCCTTTCGTGGAGCTATCAACGCTCACGACGGTGATCTCTTCGCTAGACTATGACGAGCAGCTAGATATCAGCCACGTTGCAGTAGCATCATCATCATCATCATGTCCTAGATCCGCATCTCTACGTTTCGATGAATCGTCGATTAAATCAACGGCCACGATTGGTTCAGCTTCTTCAAGATTCGCTTTCACCGTATCTCATAACTCATTGAAGCCTTGGTACCTTTCATTCACTGACACGTCTCCTCTCAACGCCACAGTATCCACCGCGGCCTCTAAAGTTTCTCCGATCAGTGCACGGTCACTATCTTTCGCGTCTCCGGCGGCGCGTGGATTAAGAGACGCGAGACAACCCGCATGTATGAGAAAGAGTGTGTTTCCCTCGACACCGTTGCCGGAGAAGACGAAGACGGCGACGTACACACCACGTCCGTCTTTCTTACAGTCTCCGGCGATGTTTTTCCGCGGGGAGAAAAATGTCGTTGAAGGCGAGAAGTCATCACGTGACGCGTTCGTACCATATCTGAAGTTTTACCGGAGACCGTACGATGAGACGGCCTATAGGTCTAAACTGCGGGGTCCACGTGGATTTGTGTCGGTCGTGTCTTCGCACGTAAGATGTCGTCATGCGTCTTTGTCTCAACGGTACTAGCTAGGCTTCTAGCTATGACGTTAAAAATAAGAGATTAAGGAACAAAGTATATACTATCAATTTGAAAAGTACTACATTAATCTGTTCCACCACTCTATTATAGACCAACGGTTTCATGACGATGATGATATTTATTATTCAGCGAGCTTGTTTTCAAATGTCATTTGTTTCTTAGTTGGGGTAAAAACCAAAATATCACTAAGATTTACTAAAAACTACCACGTCAACAAAAGAATCTTAAAAAAAAAAGAATATCAATGATATTATATCATGTTGCTTAAAATCCTCTTTTTCTAATAGATGCATGCATTATATTTTGAGAAATTACCAAAAATAGCATAAGTTAAGTACCACTTTACAAAAATATACACTACCAAAAATATATTAACATTTGATTTTACATTTTATTGATTATTGTTTAGGGTTTAGTGTTAAAGGGGTGAGGTTGAATTTCTAATTTTTTTATAAATATTTTTAAAAAAATAAATAATTCTGTTTTCATCAAAAAGTTAAGGTATTTTTGCAAATAGTCATTCCTTAAAGATAAATTTGTAAAGTATTATCAAACTTAGGGTATAAATGGAATTCCTCCATATATTTTTTATATTCAAATATAATTTATGCACTCTCTTTGTATTGAATATCCGAATGAAACAGCACGACCACAACTAGGGGTAAGGCAAAAAAAATTGAACTTAGCTAATTGATGAACTCAAATCAAGCCAGCTGAACTAAGATATATGTCTAAAGTATTTGGTTCAAGATTTTATTAACCTAAATAGTTTAGTTTAACTTAGTTTTGAACTGAACCAAACCGAAAAACAAACGTGTTTTTAATTAAATTAATTAAATATATTAATAATATTAAATTTTAAAATATTTAACCATTTAGCTTAAATAATTAAACATAATTTTACATATATAACATTTTTAAATAAATAAAGATAAAAATATGAATCTCATATATTAACATCAAAACCAAAAAAATATCTATAATATTTATATTAAATTTTAAAATAATAATATAAAATTATTGAATTACGTCTTGTACATTGCTATTATAATGTTTGACTTTGTATTTAAATATGAAGAGAAAAATGATTAGTGTTAAATGATGATTTTGTAACATAACAATTTCTAATATATGATAAAAGACTTAATAGAACTGATTTGACTACCTATGTCACCAAAGTGCGTTTATCTTTTCCGTCACATATCTTTTTAAAACGTCAGAGTTATGCGTACTTGCGCTAGAATAATGAAATGATGGATGATCTATCAGAAAGTGATTCGTGATACCTTGTGAGTAAGACCAAAGCATGTCTCAGAAAGTGGTCTTTCTGCAGTCTCAGACCATGTCTGGTAATTCAAATTGGGAGCATTCAAGCAACAAGGTGACGTTGATGGAGGTTGGAATTACCAATACAGATGGTCCTGGTGTGAATAAAAAGATGTATGGTAGTCTGAGAAAAATAGAGGTTGAGGCTTCTCAACCAAAAGTGGCTATTGTGTTGTCTGAGGGATAGAAGGAACAACACAACAAGGATCAGGGAAAATTTTCTATTGTTGGATTGTTCAAGTTAATATAAAGGACATGCATCAATGAGAAATTAGACAGTGTACCATTTACTCTGCTTTTAATGCATCTTGCATGTGTTGAACAGAGGGATATTTTTGGTGTGTGGCAATACTGAAAACATGGAAGCTGTGGGAAGTGAGATGGTTGGCTCTTCAGTTCATCCCAAATATTAAGACACATCATCAGTTTCGTCATGGTTGTGTCACAAATATATTTAGACGTGGCAGCATGAATGTAGTAAATGCAAAGCCACTCACGTCATCAACATCTTGGTATGCATCAAGGAATCCCTTATCTGGCACCAATGGAGAACCAACACAGTTGTTTTTGATGGAGAGTCGGATCAGTACCGTGAAAGTGTGAAAAGGATGTGGCAACTACATTTGTCAAGTTTATAGTGTCAAACAAAGCACAAATACATATCTAAACTCCTCCAGTACGCTTTTGATTTGGTGTTACTGATGGAAACTGAAGTGAAGTTAGACAGAAACAAGACAAAAACAAGAATGAGTGTTGGCTGAATGAAGCATATATCTTTTGAAATACATACATACACACTGTTGTATTGATCCATATCACCAGCCATATATTACAGCTTCAAAATCAGGTACAACACAAGTATAAGCAAAGAAAGTGCTTTAAGAATTGGATGTTCAAATACAAAACAATGAGAAGATATGAGTTGAGGTTGCTGACAAACGTGCAATGGTGAATAAAGAGACTATTGGCGTGTGGATTTACGTCCACATTTCTTGAAACCCAAGCTTGGGGACAAGCTTGTCAAAAGGAGGGGAGTATTTATAAGTTTGATACAACTTATTGCTGAGTTGGAAGCTTGAGTAAATACTCTATCACATTCAGAGTCTTTGCCATTGGGTGAAGAATCATCTATAAAACATGAGTTGATCGTTTATAAGAGGAATAGCTAGAGAATTTGGATTGAGACTGAAGTCTTGAGGTGATGCTCGTTTGGGTTAGGTCAGGGACTCTCAAATCTGGATTCGAAGGTGAATCATTGTTTCTCTTACAATTGATTGTTCCTTGTTGATTGTGATTGAGTAACTAGAATCAGCCAGTAATCCAGTCTACATTATAGCACTAAATATATTCCGTCCGAAATAGATAGGATCAGCCAATAGGGTTCATCATACAAACTTTAAAATTAAGAATTTGTTTTTGGTGTGTGAAATATCTCAAAACGGTACTATCTCAATATGTGAAATAGAAACAAGTAGGGGTGGGCAAAAAACCCAAACCGAACCGAACTAACTCAATCCAACCGAAGTTAAACTGAACCAAACCAAACCGTGTTTTTTACATAACCCAATTGGTTCACGTTTATTCAACCCGAATGATTTGGTTTGGGTTTAAACCAAACTAAATTCAACCCGAATGGTTTGGTTTGGGTTTGGGTTTAAACCGAACTAAACTGATAACTCAATATGTTTTTTTTCTATTAATAAATTATATATATATATATATGTATATTAAAATATTGTGAATATTTTGGTTAACGTTTCATTTTTTTCTTAACTTCTATGTTTTTAAGTTATGATACAAATAATCTTCTTCTATATTCTCTAGTTCTAATCCTAATAATATGTAATATCTAAAGATTGTAGTAAAAAAAACCTAAAAAACTATTAATTATTTAAAGTCTTGTGGTCGTTTTATCTCGTAAATTCTTCAATTTCTATTGTTTAAAGTTAAGATTATCTAACATAAACTCTTTTTTAGGATCAATAAAGATCAAATTTAGGTGCAAATAATCTTATAGTAAGTTAATTTTTTTATAATCAAATTAATACTAATATATTTTATAACCAAACTGAACTGCACAGAACCGAATCAGACCAAACCATAATAAAGTGAACCGAACTAAATCTAAGTCAAACCGAACCAAACTAAATCCGAACCAAACTAAATCCAAACAAAACCGATTTTGGTTTTGATTGAGTTAGGTTTATTAAATCCAAATTAACCAAACCAAACTGAACCCACACCGAACTTAAAACTAAAACCGATATGCCCAACCCATGCAAATGATAAGAAAGGCAACACTGATACTTTTCTACGCAAATATATTTGTATACCAATATATTGAGTTTCATAGGCCGTAAACCAAACGAAGCTTTTGGTCTGTAATTGTTCTTGAATAGTACAGTTGTCATGCCTGATTTGAAATGCGACTAAAATGATTTTCTTTTTTTTTAAAATGATTACTAAGAACTACTTTTCCATTTTGTAGGAGTGCCTCAAATCCTCTTTGCTTAATGTTCTTTTCCTTGAAAACAAAAACTTTGTAAGCCTTTAATAGATATTCCTAAATATAGCTTTCATATCTTATCTTATGAGATTTTATTTCGTACACTACATGATAAAATTTTTTATTTTATTTTTTGTTTTAAAAAATATATTATAACATGACATTAAATTTTTTATATATTTATGAGAATCCTGCATCCAACATTAGCACAAGCACGCAAAACAAACTGAAATCAATATCTACATTGTTCGAGAAAAAACCAAGGATAAATAAACATGCAAATAATTTCACATAACGATGGAAAGTAAAAAATATGACATATGAACAATAAGTGGATGTATCTCTAGATAGAGACACTGTTTGGAATCCCTTTACCAGTAAGTCCACCTTCTCTTGTATAATCGGTAGTGTTGGGGTACAAGAGAGTGTATGGTATATTAACCGGTCCGGTCCGGTTCTTCAACATCTTATCATTGTTTCTCCTTATAATATTGTTCTCTATCAGCTCCAAACTCTTCCCAAACCTCTTGAACGCTTCTAAAGGCTCATCATCCGCCGTCCAGTTCGGTGAATCTCTTTGCCCTAAGTAAATCTCGTCCGTAGAATGCATAGACAAAATCTCTATGATGGAGATGCCAAGCAGAGTCTGTAACTGCGGCGTGATCGTCTTCAAGAACGCCACGTCCTTGTTTTCCTCCAGCTCAGTGTACTCTTTTGTACCCGGTTCAGGCATGAACCGTCGGCTAACGGTAGGCCGGTTTGGCAGGAAACCGGCATAAGGGTATTGTCCGAAGTTGACAGCTGCGTGAAGAGCAGAGGCGATCCAGATGATGATGGTGCAAGTTTCGATCAGGTCGTCGCGGGTTTGCATGGACGGCCACCATGACTCGTGTTGTATATCTCCGTGACCTTTGGTTCTAAGCTCGGTCCACCATGATTGGACCTCTGTATCGGTTTGGACGGTTCTGTCGTTTTTGTAGTAGAACGAGCAGTACTCCGTCACCCACGTCTTGATCGCTGACCAAATCTCTAAACCGTCCACTGCGAATGGGTAATCCTCTATCAGAAGCTTAACCCCGTTGTCGCTGCTCGGATCTTCAACAGCGACTCCTCTACAAAAAAACAGGGGATTTAAAGGTTACTTGTGACACAAGAAATTAAGGTTACTTGTGCTGCAAGAAACAAAGAAAGAGTATTTAGATGTATACCGTTTAAGGAGATCTTTGGGGAGAGCCTGATCGGTGAAAACCCAACTCTTATAAATGGAAGAAGACATCTCCATGGCGTAACGACTAGGGAACACCGTTCTCTCCAGAACTCCGTCTGAGTTTATGAGGACATGTCGTGCCAATGCGTTGATGTTCATCGTGTCACGGAAATGAGGATGAAGAAGCTTGTAGATAGGATGGACCACACTGAGTTGCCTATTCGACGCGATTATGAACGGTTCAATCACCGCATGCGTCTGCAACCTAGGTACCAAAACAACGAAACAACCGGTTACTTAAGACCAAAATCAAGTCTCAGAAACACGAGTTGTTTTCTACAGTGTCACCATTTTGTTACCAGTGGCTTATAAGTTGGTGATAACCAGAGTCATTAACCGCGGCGTAAGCCTTAGCAAGCTGCCAAACCGATCCCTCAACGCCTTTCTCTGAAGGTGTGAAAACTTTGCTCACTGATCCGTGTGATTCACCTTGTGCATGTGGAAGACTCAGCTCTATGGCTAGAGGCTTCATTGTTCCGTCTTCTTGAAGCAACAGAAGCGTTCGGGTCGCATAGGTTTTAGTATTTGTTGAGTTTATTTTTGTCAAGTATGGCATCAATGCGTCATGGTGGTCCAATATGTATAGCTTGTTCTGTTCCAAAGCCTTTTTATATAACACAAAATAAAACATAATATAGTTATGATGTGACTATGCAGCTGTTACTTGTTGAACAAGAAAGGTGTGTAATATACTTACTTCTTGGACACTGATACCGTTCATGTGTGGTTCTATCTGCTCCTCTCGTATAGAACTGTGTTGGTGTCCATACTTTGCAGAGTCTAGATTGCTCTTTGCTGGAAACTCCTGCAATTTATTTTTGTATATTCGGTTATAATTTCAACCATTTTTTAATGACTAGGAGGTTTTGGGCCGAAACATTGTCCTAGGGCGAGGTTTTTCGGCCGATTGATAGACAAAAATTGAGTGATTTGGTGAAAGTTAAACCTTGAGACGACTTATCACCACCGGATTGAGTCCAGCAAGCATTTCTCTAGCAAACTCTTCATCAGTCCTCCAAGCTGATCTACTGTCTGTAACAACAACATACACAATCATCTATGTCAAAATCTGTATGCATTTTTTGTTACTCTCTAATTTTTTATTTAACTAGACTATGTAGAGGTTACGTTTGATGACGTCAGGCAAGGGAAACTTCAAGAACCGTTCTCCATCATTGCGAACGAGCTCACGAAACATCTCCCATGGGATAACATCACGTAGTTTAGAAATGGTGTGACCATTCGCGAGCTTAATACTACCATCATAGAGGTGAAAAACGTCTTCGAATGAGTCAAACTCGTTGATAGTCTTGTCGCAAAGAGAGGCTATTTCAGGGACTAGGACTTGAGTCACCGACTTGAGTGCGTACGCAAGGAAATCAGAGAACTTGACATGGCTAAACCGCTCGTCTCTCGGCACGTAGATGTTTAGGTTCAGTAATGCAAGCCTGCTCTCGGACTTAGGGTCTGATAAAGACATGGTGACGTGTATGTCAAGTAACCATTGAGGTTTGCAATAATGGTTTTGAATGTTGAGTTGACTAACCGGATTTGGTGGGTTTACGGCCGGTTTTACCACGGCGAGGATAAGGGAACTCAGGTGAACCGCCGAGAACCGGACGGGCTGAGTCAGGACCTTTGTCGGGAGCACCTAGGTCGTTGTAATAAGCGTAGTCGTAAACTCGGTCCCATTCTTTGAGTTCTCCTCCTTTCTCATTTCCTCTTAGACTCTTTAGCTCTTCTTCTCTTAGCTCCTTGACTAGCTCCGGTGTTTCGCTTGGTAGATAAGCCTTTGTATTTACATAATAGAAAAGATAAAAGTATATTAAAGAATGTCAATAACTTTAATAGTTGTCCTTATCAAGATAAACAAAAGAGGCTCTTAATTAGAAAAATAATTGCAATGAAGGGAGATGATGACTTGTAAAGATATAAGATCCGGTTTCATTATTTGGTACAATGTGTTACACACGCACACGAATATTCCAAAACTCTAATTTCATCAAATAAATAACTCTAAAAGATTATGCTTCATCTATTTTGTATGACCAACCACTAACAAACCAGTAACCATTAAATTATAACAATTAATCGTTATTTAGCTACCTCTACCTATCCAGGCAATACTAAAACCAAACAGAAAAAGACTTCTCAAAATTAAAAAATTAGAAATATTGAGACTGAGGTCAAAGAATATTTTTGACAACTTTTGCACATGGACAATCAGAGCAATCCAGATAGGTTAATATAAAATGCCAAGTAGAATACTATTAATTCAGTAGTAGGTCCGTTACATTATTACTAAACCCCAACTTGTCCCATAGCGTTTTACCTTATTAGAGAAGAAAAGGCGGTCTGAGCGGTATCTATGGTTTGGATAGATCCAAGAATTGCAAAGGAAGTGTATGGGACCGCCAGGGAAGTTGCGAAGAGTGAAGGACTTAAGGTAGAATTGGCTACGGTGGTGGTTCTTGATCACAAATGCAGCCGGTGGTCCCATAGACTCGTCCCAATCAAAGGTCACCCCAAACGCGGTTTCCTCTGCGGTTACTGACGTTTTTATCTTTGTCACCCATTTCTCCAAATGTGCTGCTTTTCCAAGTCTTCCTCTCTTCTCATTGGCTGGACATTAAAACATTACTTTCTTTAAAATAAAACAAGAACCCAAAAAAAAAACAAAAGTCAGTCTACTAGAGTGACTTTAAGATGGACCTGTCTATGTAGTTATGTAAACGTAAAACGGGTCGAGTAAAAGAATGAGAATGGATACCCGGGTCGGGTTGGAGAGAGCTGATGAGGTGGAGAGAGACACGACGACCAAGAAGCTCATAGATTCGATCAAGAAGAGAAGCCATGGTGTCTTTGAAGTCGAGAAGGTTCTTTTTCATTACAACCACTTCTCCTTCTATCTTCATCGTCTTCTTCTTCTTCACATCTTCCTCCATCGTCTTTGTCTTCTTCTTCTTCGTCGTATTGGGTTTGACGCATAAGATCTCTGCGATGTCGGTGTGGATCATGGCGATATATTTATTGCAGAATTTTCTCTGAGTGAGAATGAAGAAAAGGGAGAGAGAGAGGAAGAGATTCTATGCTTGGAGAAAGACGAGAGAAATGTGTAATTATAGAATGTTCTCTTTCATTTCCTTTGCATATATATATAATACGATAACACATATCTGATGCGAATGTGATATTATTTTGTACACTGGTGGCTAAAGAAAAATATATATATCGGTGGCTAAACAAGAAGCAAAAAATATTGCCAACATCAGTTTTTATTTATGTTTATTTGGCATACATATTAATATGTTGCAGATGAATTGGCTTTGACATTAATTATTGTACACATTCCTCTCCTTAACGTTAACATTTTTTTTATAATCAGTCACAAATTAACTGATATTTTAAAATTTAAAATATTTTAAGTTAAAAAAATATATTAGCAAATTTTTCTATAACACAGGGAAAATAGTGTTGTTTTTTAGTATTACTAGTTATATGTATCAAATTACGTGTGAAGTTTGGATGTCCATTTCCTAAGTCAAGGTCTTTGAAAAATTATTTTTCTTTTCATATTGACTTGTCTTCTACCTACATTCTTCGTAATGTGATGATAAACTTTTATATTTTAGGGGGTGAGCCTGGCAGAACATAAAGCAGCCATCCGAATCTTTTCTAACGACCTGATTATAATTTTAAAATAAAATTATCTTCTTACAAGTGTTAAAAAAATGTTACAAAGATATAGAGATTTTAATTTGCAATATATTGACCTCGTTTTACTCTGTTAGGTTAAGGTTTCGTTTTATTATTTTATCTAAAATTTTATTATTATGATTGCGTTTAAACAATAGTATGCATTTCGTGGAATTTAAATTACAAAAGTTGTGACGTTGTGATCTTGAGGTGGTTTCACCTTAGCTGCTCAGTGTGATGTTTAAACCAGGACCATGGGGCCTAGTTGAAACAAAAATAATGCTTGTATAAACCATGTCTAGGCTAGAAGTATCATCATCCAGGGATGGCGATGAGAATTTTGATTCCTAATGAAATGTATATAAGTAGTTATTTTAAAATATACTGGCAATAGGCACCATTTGCTAATAATATAGAGTTATGGATAGAAATTGACACACGAATAGCTGACTGTCCTGATTGTAGCGGCCAGCCTGAATCAACTTGGAACTACCTTCTACTTTTGTTTCACAAGATGATTATACATAATTACTTCTACAATATATACGTATACTTCCTTATAGGAAATTATATATATATATATATATACCATCATCTATTTCTTTGTTTTTGCTAGAATTTATTCTATATTTCTTTAACTTTTACGTTTGTTTTGTTTTTATCTAATAATTCATTAATCAATGATGCATATAAGTTGTAACATCGAAACTCAGCTGTTAGCTTAGCCCCAAAAAAAAAAACTAAACAAGAAAAATACCTAGAAACAAAGAGCAACAAGTAAAAGTGAGCCGTTTTTTATTCAGTAGTACAAAGATATATATCTTAAAATACTACAAAACAAGTTTTATTTTAAAATATGCTACAATTTTAGTTAACTTTCACATATACTATTTTAATTTAAAGATATAGCTTAAATGTCACAAAAGAAAACAATGAATACGAAACATATATCGTTTTGATCCTTATTCAATGCTGGATTAAAGATACGTCACGCTTCCGCCACTAGAATACACAGTTTAAAGGTTATATGTTTTTAATAAAATTTGAAAGAGTTGATTTTTCATCTACAAAGACGAAATTATGATGTTGACAAGAAAAAACTAGGTTAGTTTCTTGTGAGGATTTTGTATTTTGAGAAGCAAAGTTTCAAGCAGTTGTGCAACATCTTAATCCTTTCAATCACTTCATATCTAGTCGTGGGGGACACACCAAAAGAAACTACTTCAAAATGTTTGATAGCTTCTCTTATCTCTTCATGAAGAAAAATTAACAATGACCGAAGAAAACGACTTTTTATATAAACAAAATAGGAAATGAAACAAACATCCCCTAGATATTAAAGAGGAGAAGCACTTTTAAAATTTACATTAATGCTTATTCACAAGGCACGAGAAGCTTTTATTTTGAAGAACGCCGATGTATCGAGTGGAAAACGTTTCTCATTAAAAAAATTAACTTAAAGAGGAGAAGCACTTTTAAAATTTACATTAATGCTTATTCACAAGGCACGAGAAGCTTTTATTTTGAAGAACGCCGATGTATCGAGTGGAAAACGTTTCTCATAAAAAAATTAACTTTAATGCAAACTACTATTTTCCTTTTAAATAATTTTTTGCGTTAACATTTAGTGCGTTCACACATTGATTTTCCTAACTCTACCGCATACAATTTAATGTGTTCACACATTAATTTTTTTAATCAAATCATTTTTTAGCTTTTATATTAATGATTTGAAGTTCGTTCCGTGCAACTATTGAATAATATCATTGTTGAAATAAAAATAAATAAAAAATCATTAAGATTCACATCAACTAAAATGTTTGGAATAAAAATGGTTTTAGAAATTAAAATTTTTGTAGCTTGTTGAACTTTGTTATGATTGAGGATTCTGTAGTGGAAAACACACACACAGACACACACAAATTCAGATCTTTAGTGTATTCAAGTATTGTTTTTCTTTTCAGTTTTTTCATATCAAATCAAGAATTAGAATCATAATCAGTTTGGTGGAAAAAAAAACAGAAAAAAAAGCTTTAAAAGAAAAGAAATTCGTAAAATCGATTGAAAAATAGAATTCAGGTGCCGAATGAACAGATCACATACTTTCAACGCAATCCTAATCTCTTTCACTCAATTATATCGTACTTTATTATATTTACCAATTTTTTATAAAAAAAGTACACGTTATTGTTATAGACTAAGTCAGTTTTGCAACATGCCCACCAATATTGACTTGACGTCAAACCATTTATATATATATTCCTAAAGTATGGTCTAATAATCATTTATGTAAAATAAACCCAATTTTTTTTGTAATAAATTTATTTTATTTTGCTTTATATTAGTAGAAGAAAACAAGTTCGGGTAAAATAAATGGATCCGAAGAACCGAACCGAATTTGATTTGAAAGTAATACTAAACATAAACTATAATTGATTAAGGACTTAGATAGATCTAAATTTTTGATATTTGGGTAACAAGACCCGAATTCAATTCAACTTTAAATATTTTGGATACCGAAAATATCTAAATCACAATTATAAACTTATATATTTATTATTTTAAATCTTATATCTATTAGATATTCAAATATATGAAAATATCTAAATATTATTAAAATAGTCACAAGTAAATATTTATAATAACAAAAAATGTTTAAAATACTGAACATATCTATATGTCCTCCATCTAAATATTTAAACTAAACTAATTTTTATGCAAATTTAAGTATTTAATTTTACATTATTCAAATTTATATGTTTTTTTATTTTATTTTGAGGACTGAAGTATATTTAGATTTTTGTTGAATATTACATAATTAAAATGGATATCTAAACTTAAACCGAATCAGCAATAGTTTAAATCAACTCTAAACCAAATTCAAACTGAAATTTGTAAATATATGAATCAGATTTAAATATCTAATTCTAAAAATACGAAGTCCGAATAGACCAACTAAATCCGAACAAATATTTGAGAATTTATTACTCCGCGCACGGCGTGGGTTACTACCTAGTATTCACGCATAAGAAAACACTAATTTTGAAGGTAAGAGAATCCAGCAAAATGGTATAAAACTATCGATGAATAGGAATTATTGCTCGTGACAAAGTTTGAAGAAACCAAAAAGGTTGGAATTGCTCGCCGCTGACAAAGGCCATATCTATAAAAGCATATAAGAAGATTACAAAGGAAAAAAGACGATCGAGAGAGACTTTACTATGCTCTAGAGGAGTTGCGTATACCACCGTCCAAAACATGTTTTCGACTTTCTTCTTAACTGTGTTTGTAATCAAGACACCGAAAACAAGTTTGAAAAGTCTAATATATAAATAATAAAGCCAAAGAAAAAGGTTTAGCTGATGCTAATTTTGTTCTTTAGAGAGGTAGTTATTATATTGCTTGAGTGAAGCTAACCGTTTACTTTTAGATGTGCAGGTACAAGATCTCAATTCTCTTTCTAGAATCAACTCGTTGAAGGAAGGAGATCAGAATACCACTTATTTCTATCGGATAGTCCAGACAAGGATGAACTTCAACTCCATACAATCCTTCTTGCTTCCCTCAGGTGTAATTATCTTGGACCCTATCCAGATGAGCTTTCACGCAGTAACTCACTTTCAAAAATACTAGGACCCTCTCATGCGCCTCCTATAGGACTGGATTCCACTTTCAGTGGTTTCAGTCACTCACAGAATTCACCTACTCTCCAAGCCAGTTCACTCAGATGGTTTCATTCCCCACTACTGAAGAAATAAAATCAGTCATGTTGAAACTCTATCCGAACAAGGCACCGGGACCAGATGAGCTAACATCAGGGTTTTACAAAGCTTCCTGGAGCATCATAGGTCCTGAAGATACTGAAGCTATTCGCCACTTCTTCTTCTCATGCTTCATGCCTGACCCTACTAACGCCACTATCATCTCCTTGATCCCTAAGTACCCTGATGCTTCCTTAATCACAGATTACCGTCCCATTTTTTGCCTAAACACTATATATAAGGTGGTCTCGAGACTTATTGTGAAGAGATTGAAGCCTATCCTGCCTAATATGATCGTCCCAAATCAAATTGCCTTTGTTAGAGGGAGACTATTGGTCAAGAACACTTCTTTGGCAGGAGAGCTAGTCCAAGGATACCACAAGACCAACCAGTCTAAGAAAATTACAATCAAAGTGGATATAGCAAAGGGATTTGATACCTTATCTTGGCCATTCTTGTTCTCGTGCATTCACGCCATCAATGCTCCCCTTGAACTCCTTGCGTGGCTAAAGGCATGTATTTGTACTACGAACTTCACTGTGGGATACAACGGATTTGTGAATGGCTACTTCAAAGGCATTCGCGGGCTACGACGGGGAGACCCCCTTTCACCATATCTCTTTGTAATCGCCATGAACACCTTCTCCCTTATGTTGAATCAAGCCGCTCGGGAAATAAAATTTAGCTATCATCGAATTTGTGAAGGCTCCAAACTCACTCACTTATGCTTTTCTGATGATTTGCTAATCTTTATAGATGGGTCTCTCAACTCTGTACAAGCTGTGCTCCAGGTCCTCCGAGAGTTTGAGCTTAGGTCGGGTTTGTTAGTGTGCAAAAGTCATATTTCTTTGCATCTGGTCTCTACACGCATGAAACAGATCTCATTAAATTCTCCACTGGAATGCCAATGGGTACCCTTTCGGTCAGATACTTACGAGTTCCTTTTGCACTAAAAAATTATCCATCTTAAATTATGAGGGTTTTACTACAACAGATAAATAGCAGGCTGTCATCCTGGAGTGCCAAATCTCTGTCGTTTGCTAGACGCCTTTTGCTCATCAAAACGGTTATCACGGGCACCACAACCTTCTGGTGGTCAACCTTTATCCCTCCCCAGGCTTGTGTGAAATGCATAAATTCCTAATGTGGTGTCTTTCTTTGGAAAGGAGAAATAGAAGAGCACCACACTGCAAGGGTATCTTGGGATGTCGTCACTAAACCGAAACGAGTTGGAGGTTTAGGAATCAAAAATTTTAAAATTTGGAACAAAGCTTGTTGTCTCAAGTTGGTTTGGCTGTTGTTCTTTCAGGCGGGCTCAGTATGGGTTGCCTGGTTCAAGGAAGAGGTGTTGGACAGATCTTTAAGCAACCTTTGGACCACAACAAACGCTTCTCTTGATAGATAAACAAGCTTCTTAAACTGAGTCATTCCATCTATGGCTGGATCAAATTGTGTGTTCATAATGGTCAATCATGTCGGTTTTGGAGTGATGACTGGTCAACTTACGGCTCTTTGAGATCATACTTGAACATTAGTGGTAACTCAGGTATGGGTATCCCAGCGGAAGCGACACTTGCATCACTATCGAGACAATCACTGGCGGCTCTCTCCCACTAGATAAGATGCTTTTGTTAACATCCATGTCATGCTAACAACAACTAATCTCAAAATTTTTGAAGATTTCTATGAATGGGAAGATGATGGCAGATAAAGAAGTACATATAGCACACAAGTAGTCTACGAAAAGCTTTGTGATGAAGGAATCTCAGTACCTTGGTTTTACTTTGTTTGGAATAAGGGTGGGATTCCTAGGCACAACTTTTTAGCGTGGTTACTCGTATTAAACCGCTGTCCAACTAAGGATAGGATTTTGGGATGGGGGATTCAAACAAATCATGCTTGTGTCCTCTGTAATCTTTCTGCAGAGAGTCAAAACCATCTATTCTTTGACTGTAAATTTGCCTGGAGTATGTGGGAACAATTAGTTATGTGATGTGGCTTCCAAATTGAGGTATCATGGGACCGAGTCATGACACAGCTTCAATCAGTAAGCATGCACTCACCTAAAGGCATCCTACTCCGCCTCTGCTGGCAAGGATGCATCTACCGGACATGGATGCAGAGAAATGCTCGATTGCACCGTTAGATTTACCGCTCGAAAGATACTGTAAAGCATCTCCTGGAAAGGCATATAAAAGATAGAATCATTGTGAGACTCTAATCCATCGGCTTCATCTAGACTAATGCAGCAATGGTTGACGTGATTCTCCAAAACTGACATCTTATTCACCATCGACATTCTCCGCTTGGTGATCATCGCCTTCAGACTTTTCATCTAACTTGAGTTATTGGGTTTTAAGCTCTAAGGTCCTATATTGTGTGTTCTTTAAAATGGGCTTATTGGGCTCTAATAACACTGGTTTATGGCTTGTATTTTCTTTCTTTCTCCTGCAATTTTAATATGAAAGCTAAGTTAAAAAAATATATATATATAAGAAGCTTACCAATAGTAAGGGATAACAAACGTTGAAAAGACACGAAAGGGGTATTGGTGTTCATTAATAATCAAATAAAATTTTCCTTTTAGCTGCCCATGAAATACAAATATTCAAATGATATGTGAATTACATGAGTCTTGATAGGGATTGTTGGTGTGGAATTAATTGGGGTCGTGACTTTTGATATCTTTTTCATTTTCCATGTTTAATCATCCCTCATTGTATATTTTAATCATTTAGATTAGGATTTAGGCATCCCTAAGTTTTATTTGCATACATAAATTCTTATCAGGTGCTGAAGTATCCTTTAGAGTTCTTGGAGGTGTTTAGGGGAATTTTGGTTCAGAAAGGAGCAGAAAGTGATCATTGGACGAGCAAGAAGAGTAGAGAGGGTAGTGACGAGGTAGAGCAGCCGCTCTGGCGAAGAGATCAGTGGAGTGAGGCGTTGTTGCAGGCGATAGAACTCGCGCTGAGACGAAACAATCTCGACGACAAGCATGTAGACTAGAGCAAGTATCTAAACCGGGTTAGAGCAGACGTTTGGCATATACCGAGGATGCTAGAGTGTAGTCGTTGCGGGTTGAAGTAACCACATCAGAGAACTGGATAGGGGCGCGACACACTAGACCGGGGCGCGACAGTCGCTCGCAACAACTAAGGAGTGGAGCAGAGTGACCGACCATATTGGGCAAGTACACCTGCTATGAGATCAGAGTGGGCAGCTGGAACGAGGTATGGGGACCGTTCGCAAAAATGGAAGATTTAGGCATTGATCAGAGCAACCGGAGGTTGCGGGGAAGATCACCCGCTCTGAGCTGGAGCGGCCAGCCAGAGCGGCTCATGGCACCCGCGCCATAGCATTCGCCTGTCGAATTTCATAATTTTTTGGGCCTTTTAGGTTTGTTAATTGGTCCCACTACGTTTAGAGGAGTCACATAAATACTCTTTAGACCTAATCTTAAAAAGAATCTGGTTTTTCTCTCAAACACACAAACTTATTTTGGTGAAAGGTTCAACCTTAAGCTTCTTTTCATATTATTCTCCTGTGTTTATTGATTTACCGTTTTCCCTAATCATGATTCACCTTCAATCATATATTTTTTTTGAGTTCATCATGTCTATTAGTGAGTAGTTATCTTTTGAATTCATGGGTTAGGGTGATTAGAGTGGTTAAGTGAAGATCTAAGGTGTTTAGTGGTAGACCCTTTTATTTCCTTGCTTGTTAAGTACTCTTAATGCTAGTTAATCTTGATCAAGTTAAGTTAAAGTTGTAGACATTTCATACCCAAAAGGTGTTCGATGAAATGAATGATCTAACTCGACTTTGCTCTAGCTTGAATAACCAAAGACATTTTTTATTAGGATTGATAGAGATTTATTAGACTTGATTTAAATGCATGTTTGAGTGTGTTAATCCAAATACATTTAATTCTTAATGCACAATAGCATAAGGACATGTATCTTGACAAAGAACTTGTTTATTGAGAACTTGTTTATTGTTGTGTTCTAGACTTAAGGAAACTTTTGATTCATAGCTTGCCATCTTAGATTGGAACTAAGTCACTTGAATTCAAATTCCTAAACTCATGGATCCTCCTTCTGCATTTGATTGAAATCTTTAATCGTTTACTTGCTTTCTAGTCACTTGTTAGTTATTCCTATTAATCATCATATTATTAGCATTTAGATTAAGCATTTCACTTGTATTCTCATTGCATCATGGTCACTTAGGATTTGATTGACACTCATCTATACTACTTTGATTAGGATAAAGTGAAATCCTTTATCAAATTTGGCGTCGTTGCTAGTACTAAGTTGATTTTGACAGTGGGATTTAGACAGTGGGATTTAGTCATTGCTTGAGAATAAATCTTATTTTCTTTTATTTATATATTGATACTCTTTCTTCATCTCTCTTTGAATCACAAGGTGCATGAACTTGAGGAGTAGAGGACCAACAAACTTTGTTCTAAGAGTAGACAACATCAGGGCTTTAGAGAGAGAATTGACAAGAAAGAAAAGAGAAGAGCGACTGGTTCATTTGGAAAGACTGGGGTTAGAAATGGATGAAGATCAGGATAACCCTCATCAAGAAGATATCTATGAAGCTGAAAACCATGGACAAAATCCTCAAGGAGTTCCTCAAGGGAGATCTCAAGATGGAAATGGCCGAGGAGTTGCAAACCTTAGGCCACAACACCCTCCACTCCAAGCTATGGCAATTGGAACATATGACCAGCCCAACATCCATGGGAATATGACGGTATTTGACCTCCAGGTGCGGAGAACAATAACTTTGAAATAAAATCTAGCTTGGTCAACATGATCCAGAGCAACAAGTACCATCGGCTGGCTTTGGAAGATCCTTTGGATCATTTGGATAACTTTGACAAGTTGTGTGGTACAATGAAGATCAATGGAATTTCAGAAGATGCTTTTAGGTTGAGGTCGTTCCCTTTCTCTTTGAGAGATAAAGCTTATACCTGAGAGAAGAACTTACCAATATAATTTATTGAAACATGAGATGATTGCAAAAAAACATTTCTCAACAAATTCTTCTCAATATCAAGAACAACCAAGTTAAGGAATGCAATCTCAAGATTTCAGCAGAAGACTTAGAAGGATTTGGGGAAGCTTGGGAAAAGTTCAAGGGATTCTTGTCATAATGCCCTCACCATGGTTTCACTAATGAGAGTCTCCTAAGCACTTTCTACAGAGGAGCTTTACCTAAGTATCGAAGCATGTTAGACATTGCCAGCAATAGTTTCTTCTTAGGAAGAATTGATCAAGATGGCATGGAACGTTTTGAGAATATGGCTCAAAGTGACTCAGTGTATAATGATGATTGTGATAGGCAAAAGCGAGGTGGAGGTGGTGATGACTCCTACACAAGAAAAGAGCTGAAATCTCTGCAAGATAAGTTGGATATGCTCCTTTTAGATAAGGCAAAACAAGAGAAGGTGAACTTTGTTGTTAAACATGCTCAATAAGAAGCTTTTTCGGTTAATGGAGTTGAGAGTTTGGAAGGACAACAAGAGATGTGCTTCATAAATGCTAATGGTCAATGGTACAAGAAGGAGCCCAACTTTCAGTACGAAAATCCATACCAAAACAAGCCCCAATATCCAAACACCTACCAGCAAAAATCTTTATATAACAACCAGCAAGGTGGATACGCAACCAATCAACCCTACTCTCCAGGCTTTCTCTCTAAGGAAAATCATTATACCCAAACTCCAGAAGCTCTTCACAAGTTCAGCCTAAAGATACAAGTATAGAATCAATGTTCAAGCAACTACTAGAATCTCAAGCATCAAATGAAAAGAATATTGGAGATGAACTAAAGAACATCCACACAAAGATTGATAGAAACTACAATGAGCTAAAAAAACAAGTTCAAGGCTTTAGAGAACCAGTTTACTACCATGAGTTTTAATTCTAAAAGGCCTATTGGATCACTTCCTGGAAAATCTGAGCAAAATCCTAAGGAGACAATGCACTCAATCACATTAAGAAGTGGTGAAGAGTTACCTTCAAGAGTTCTCCTCAAGGATGATGAGAAATAAGGTGGGGGAGGTGACCATCAATCTAGAAGATGAAGTTGTGATATTTGATGAGAAGACCCAACATGATATCATGGAGAAGATAGTTGAAGCTAAGGTTAAAGGAAATGTTGGTGAAGAGAAGAAGGCTAAGAACAAGAATGAAGCTACTACTTCCTCAAAACAAGCTACATTCACTCCTCCTCCTTATGAGCCAAAGCTTACCTTTCAAGGAAGATTCAAGAAGCAACTTTTGGAGAAGTACAAGGAACTCTTTTAGAAGCAAATGAGTGAGGTTCAGATTACCAAGCTCATTTTTTATGCTTCATGTTGATTCCTCAATATAGCAAGTTCCTGAAAGACGTTATAACTCAAAAGAAAAAAAAGATGGAATGCATTGGGGTTCTTACTCATGACTGTAGTGCTATTATCCAAAGTTTGATAGTTTCAAAGAAGCTTGTAGATTGAGGAATCTTCACTTTACCATGTGCTATAGGCCCATTATCTTTTGAGAGATGTCTATGTGACTTGGGAGAAAGTGTCAGTCATATGCTCTTATCCATTGCGAAGAAGCTTGGTTTTACACATTAAAAGAAGGATATAATCTCTCTAGTGTTAGCTGATCATTCTGTGAAGCTACCATAGGCATCTTGGAAGATCTACCAGCGATGATTGGAAATTGTTAAGTGCCTACTGATTTTGTGGTGCTTGAGATGGATGAAGAGCCTAAAGACCCTTGATGTTGGGAAGACCATTTTTAGCCATTGATAATGCCATTGTGAATGTTAGAAATGTTAAGATTGATCTTCATCTTGGAAAGGGGAACACTCTTCACTTTGATGTTAAGGAGGTGATGAAAAAACTCACAATCCAAGGCCAAGTTTTCTATATTGAGGCAATGGATGCTCTAGATGAGGAGTTCCTTGAAGAGGTAGCACTTTAGGACTCTCGACAACATGCTCTAGCAGTTGATGGAGAGGTACAAGTGATTAAGGAAACTAGAGCAATGGGTATGTGAAGATGTTAGACTCTCACAAGGAGTTGACTGGAGTAAACAACTTTCAGGAGCTGCCTCAAGCTGTCTACAATGTTGCCTTAACCAACCTACAAGAGTATCTTCAACAAGATGATTGGAGTGAGCTCAATGGACCCAAAGCTGAGGTTAAACCTCTTCCCCTGGTGTTAGGTACACCTTTTTTGGTACTAATAACACCTACCCTGTCATAGTGAGTAACCAACTAAATGAAAATGAATTATCTACACTTTTAATTGAGCTGAAAAAGTATAGAAAAGCAATTGGCTATTCACTTGAAGATATCAAGGGGATATAACCCTCTTTGTATATGCACATGATCCATTCAGAGGATGAATCAATGACTTCTATAGAACATCAAAGAAGGTTAATTCCCAACTTAAAAGATGTTGTAAAGAAAGAGATTCTTAAACTCCTGGATGCTGGTGTAATATATTCTATCTGTGATAGTAAATGGGTATCTTCTGTTCATGTAGTTCCAAATAAGGAGGGTATCATTGTCATAGAAAAACGATAAAGTTGAATTAATATCAACCAGGACTATAACAGGTCATAGGATGTGTACTGACTATCAAAAATTGAACTCTGCATCTAGAAAGGATCATTTCCCCTTGTCATTCATTGCTCGGATGCTAGAGAGGCTTGCAAACCACCATTATTATTGTTTTTTTTACGGGTATTCAGGGTTCTTCCAAATCCCATACACCCTAATGATTAGAAAAAGACAACATTCACATGCTCTTATGGTACATTCGCCTATCAGAGAATGTCATTCGGGTTGTGTAATGCCCCAGCTACCTTTCAAAGGTGCAGGATGTCAATCTTTTCTGATTTAATAGAGGATGTTGTGGAGGTTTTTATGGATGACTTCTCGGTCTACATATCTTTTTCTTTATGTTTGTCTAATCTTTGCAGGGTCCTACGAAGATGCGATGACACAAATTTTGTACTCAACTGGGAGAAATATTACTTCATGGTCAAGGAAGAGATTGTGTTGGGACACAAGATTTTCTGAGAGGGGTATTGAAGTATACAAAGCAAAGATTGATGTAATGGTTGGGTTGACTCCACCAACTCAGTGAAAGACATCAAAAGCTTTTTGGACCATGATGGTTTCTATAGAAGGTTCATCAAAGACTTCTCAAAGATAGCTAAACCATTGACAAATTTTACATGCCAAGAAGTTTTCTTTAATTTTGATGAAGAGTGTCTTGAAGCCTTCAAGAAGCTGAAGAGTGAGATCTTCCCTTTGAGATCTTCCCTTTGAGATCATGTGTGCGCTAGAGACTATGTTGTGGGAGCAGCTCTGGATCAAAAGAAAGACAAGAAGACTCATGTGATCTACTATGTAAGTAGGACTCTGGATGATGCTCAAATGAAGTATGCCACAACTGAGAAAGAGTTTTTTGCTATAGTGTTCGCCTTTGAGAAGTTTATGAGCTACTTGGTGGGCTCCAAGGTAATTTTCTACACTGATCATGCTGCATTAAGACACCTTTTAGCCAAGAAAGATGCTAAACCAAGATTGTTGAGGTGGATTATGTTGCTACAAAAATTTAATCTTGATATCAAGGATAAGCCTGGAGTTGAGAATGGTGTCGCTGATCATTTCTCCCAAATGAGAGTTGATTGTGGCATCCCCATTGATGAAGGTCTTCCAGAGGAGCAGATAATGGCTATTAGGGCAGTTATGAAATTATGTGAGACTAAGAAGAAACTTGAAGAAGTTGAAATGAAGAGAAGGAGTCTTGATATGCTGATTTGGTGAACTATTTAGCTTGTGGGAAAGAGCCTTTGGGACTTGAGGGCTATGCTAAAAAGAAGTTCTTCAAGGATGTGAGGATATACTATTGGGATGAACTTTATCTATACATACTTTATAGGGATCAACTCTATAAAGAGTAGTAGATGAAGAAGAGATTGAAGTGATCCTTACACATTGTCATGGATCATCCTATTGGGGTCACTTTTCTACCTTCAAGAAGGTTGCTAAGGTTCTACAAGTTAGATTCTGGTGGCCACACATGTTTAAAGACACACAAGACTTTGTCTCAAGGGGTAATTCATGCCAGAGAAGAGGAAACATTACCAAGATGAATGAGATGCCTAAAAACCTCATCCTGGAAGTTGAAGTTTTGATGTATGGGGTATTGATTTCATGAGACCATTCTCAGCCTCATTTGGTGACACATACATCCTTGTGGTTGTTGACTATGTGTCCAAATGGGTGGAAGCTATAGAAAGTCCAACCAATGATGCTAAAGTGGTCTCAAGATGTTCAAGAGCATCATCTTCCCAAGGTTTGGAGTTCCTAGAGTTGTGATCAATGATGGAGGTTCTTATTTCATCAACAAGATGTTTGAGAATCTTCTTAAGAAGAATGGTGTGAGACACAAGGTGGCAACTCCCATCGTCAGACAAGTGGACAAGTGGAAATCTCCAACAGAGAAATCAAATCCAATAGAGAAGACAGTTGGGACAACAAGGAAAGATTGATCCATCAATCTTGATGATGCACTATGGGCTTATAGGACAGCCTATAAAACTGCTTTGAGAACCACACCCTTCAACCTTATCTATGGGAAAACTTGTCACCTTCCAGTGGAACATGAATACAAGGCTTTGTGGGCTATTAAGCTTCTTAATTTTGACATCATGACATCCGAAGAAAAGAGGTTGATTCAGCGGAGTGAACTTGATGAGATAAGTCTTGATGCTTATGAGAGCTCAGCCATCTACAAGGAAATGACTAAAGCTCTTCATGAAAAGAATATTTTGAAGAGAGAGTTTAGTGATGGAGACCATGTGTTGCTCCACAATTCTCGGCTGAAGTTGTTTCCCGGAAAGCTCAAGTCAAGATGGTCGGACCCTTTCAAGGTCAAAGAAGTTAGACCATATGGAGCAATATTGTTGTGGAGAAAGTATGGAAGAGACTTTACATTCAATGTACAAAACGTTAAGATCTACTTGGGTACTACAACATAGGAGGAAGGAATTTCGGTTCAGCTCTCCGATCCCAACCTTGCTTAGTCTGAAAGTAAAGAAAGTCAAACTAAAGACTTAAAATAAACTTACTTGGGAGGAAGTCTCATATTTATCTTTGTATGTATCCCTTTAATTTTTTTTCCAGGACTTTTTGATTTGTGCTTTAAGCTGTCTCAGTCATTCTTACATTGGACCACAACGAGTTGCTGGAGCAACGATGGCAGGCCGCTCCAGTCACTACTAGTGCCAGAGCGGGTGCATGGCGCGAGGAACTGAGGTCACTCCTGGAAATTAAACGAGTGGAGATTTTGGAGCGGGTTGGTGTTGCGGCTCACTGTAGTCGCTCCCAAAGACCCGACTCGAGACCCAGGGGAGAGGGGGGTAGTGCAGCGAGGTGTACCGGACACTCCAGCCGAAAACAGATATAACGCGGGTCAATGGCTGTTCTTTGGAGTTTTTAGGTTATAAGAAAATACATATATATACTTACAAAATAAGAGTTGAAAAAATAGCAAAGCCAAGAACGATTTTGACAGCCACGAGAGAATTAGTGACTAACCACAAAAGTCCATCAAACATTTATGTTCTATGTATAATATAACGATTCAAATTCAATGAGGAAGAATTGTTAATTAATCCTTCCTCAAATCATTTCTCTACTTTAAGCAAAAAAATGTTATTTTCTACCAAACAATAACAATGACATGCACGATTCAAATAACATGCATGCATGATAGTTTAACTACAAAAAAAACATTTCGGTTGTAAGAAAAATTTGCGAGTGAATAAATGTCTCGCAAATTTGTAATGGATGACACAAAAGAATTTCTTCGCAATCTTCTCAAAAATGTGCGTAGAAAAAAATTCGTCGCAAATTTGCAAGTGTTTGGAGAGGAAATTCCGGAATTACACACATCCATCGCAAATATTTTATTGATAGCTTCTTCGCAAATCCTTACAAATTTGCGAGGGTATTTCAAGGCATTTGTGTGTCATTATTGTTTCATTGCAATTCCTTTACAAATAAACGAATAAGTTGGTGAGACACATTTTCGTGTGTACATAATTTGCAAGGGATAAATTATCTCGCAAATCCCTTGCAAATTTGATATAGCCTATTTATTATCAGTTTTAGGCCATTTTATGGACTCTATTTAGGGTCTATTATGTGTGTCTAGACTATGTTTAAAGGTCTTTACATGTCCATGTACGTTTTGGAGATGTATGGAGATACTTGGAGCTTTTGGAGCATTTAAAGGAGATTAATCCGTAGCTGATCTATGAAATAGTCGAACCAAGACTGCCGTCGATCGATGGCACTATCCTGACGTCGACCGATGTTATATGACCAAGATCGATCAATTCTGACCACTTGGCATCGATCGATGACCAATTCGCAGACAGCCGATTTTAAGCCCAAGTTAGAGAGAAGACATAAGATTACAAGTTTATCCCTGAACGAGTTTTGACCTAGATTTTAGGGTTTTTATATTTTTACTTTATATATGAGAGAAGGGGGGAATACAATACAATACAATATAGTATACAATATTCTTAGGGAGATTTGTATTGGAACCCTAGTGTTTTATCTATGCATTATATTCAGACTATTCTTCTTACTTTGATTATGTATGAATAGTTACCAACTAGATTTAGGGTTTATTAATGGTACTGATGGATTAGCCAAACAATAGAATTGTTAGGGTCATTATTAGATCTATTAATAGAATTGTTTTTATTGCTTATGTTCTAGAGTAGCTAACTAGAACCCTGATAATAAGATAGTTAGGCGAAAGCGACAGCGACAGCATGGTCTACTACTAGAAATTGTCCTGTTGAGCTAGGTTGCTAAAAACAAATGATAGTTGATTTAGTTAATTAGTGAACTTATCGAATTAGGTCATAAAGCTTGAGTCAAGAAAACATCGATCGACGCAGAATCATTGCCATCAATCGATGGTTATTCCGTGTCAACAAGCGAGAGTTCGGACATTGGAATTAGTCAATAGATTAGACTCGCAGCGAGCTGGTGTCTTTTACATTAGATATCGAGTTCCATAATTAATTACCCTTAACTTATATCTTCTATAATCCACTTGCCTGAAACCCTAGATTTAGTATATTTACATTTACATCTAGTTAGTTTATTAGCATATTTCCATATTTACATTATTAGCATATTTCCATATTGCATCTATACTATCTAATAAGAAACACTTCCTTATACTGATTACTTGTTACCAATATATATATATAATCATCTAGCTTAACTTTAGGAATTATAAATCTATTGTGTGCCATTGTTCTCTGTGGATTCGATCTCTACGTACTACACTTGATCTCTCTTGTCAAGAGCATTATTTTGTGTGTTAGAATTAAGGTTTAATTTAATAGTTGATTGTTTAGGATATTTATACCATGTTAGAACAGTAAACAACTGTTGAACCAAATAAGAGATGAGATTATGATCTATGAATGGAGAGTGGGAAATGCTGAGGAAATGAGGAGGAATGGAGTTGGGTTGTCCGTACAGAATCCGTACAAGGCCGTACAGGTTGGCCGTACAACCATTAGTCGACCAAAAGCAAGTTTGGGTCGACCAAAGTTACCCGGGTGAAAACTAGAGAAGTTACCTTGCCGCGGATAAGCTTTCCCTTCTTCTCCTCCGTGTGTCTATGTGCACTGAACCTTATGGATAAGGTTACTCCGCGTCTGGACAGGCTGGCTAGAGCATCTGGTCAAGATGCCAAAGGAATCAAGCATGCGAAGCTCCTCGTCCAAGTATTTCAAACCAGGCGCGCCTAAAGCCTTGACTACACACGCTTAGGTTGAAACCTTATCTTGTATCCGTTAAGCTCAGCCTTAACTTTCCCTATATATGTTGTAATCCTTCTCATTAATCAATCAAGCAATGTTTTCGAGTCTCTCTTATTCTCTCTAGTGTTCTTCATATCCAGAAATGGATTTCTAGTCTCGTTTCAAGCTTTAGTCTCCAAATCTCTTCTAATCTCTTTTCTAATCTCTTTCTACGTCTCAAATACTCATATAACCTCAGATATCTCTTTAGTTTTCATGGTATCAGAGCCAGGTTCGCTTGAATCTGGGGTTTGATTTCATTTCTTGCTCAAGAACACTCAAGAACACCTTTTTCATCCGGGAAGCTTCAAGATGGAGGGAACAAAGACTACGGTGATTCCAGTGATTCTAAAGGGAGGAAACTACCTCCTATGGTCTCGTGTGGTGAAGACAGCAGTGGGGAGTAAGGGTTTGTGGAACCACATCCTTGAGGATGAAGCTCCAAAACTCATTACTCATGAAGGCGACAAGGAGATTGTTGTGTGTGATGAAGTGAAGTGGATCCAGGAGGATAACCTGGTGATGTCCATCCTTCAAAGCTCTCTAGATCCATCAATCTTAGAGGCTTACAGCTACTGTGAGAAGGCAAAGGACCTGTGGGATACTCTCCAGAAGGTATATGGAAACATCTCAAACCTTACTCGTGTGTTTGAGATCAAGCGAGCCATAAACAACTTGGCACAAGAAGATATGGAGTTTACAAAGCATCTTGGGAAGTTTAGAGCTTTGTGGTCAGAGCTTGAGATGCTGAGGCCAAGCACAACCGATCCAGATGAGCTTAATGAAAGGCGTGAACAAGACAAGGTCTTTGGTTTACTACTCACTCTTAACTCTACCTACAATGACTTGGTAAAGCACATCCTGCGAGCTGAGAAGTTACCCACTCTAGAAGAAGTCTGCGCACAAATCCAGAAGGAACAAGGATCATTGGGGCTATTTGGAGGAAAGGGGGAGCTTACCTTGGCTAATCAAGCTGAAGTCCCTCAAGCCAACAGGGTGAACAAGTATGAAGAAAGAAGGTTTAATGGAAACTGTGACCATTGCAAGAGACAAGGTCACAAGAAGCATCAGTGCTGGATCCTCCACCCACATCTCAAGCCAAACAAGTTCATGAAGGATAGAGATGCAAGGGCAAACGTGAGCAATGGAGGAAGTGATCAGCATCTGATGAGTGGAGCAGGAACATCAAACCGGGCATCAGAGGCTGAAGGAAGAGAAGGTGGTGAGAACAAGGCATTGGCGACCTATACTGCTCAACCAACCAACCGTCCAAATGAGCATGAGTTCATCCGCAGATCAGAGATGGATGCTCTCATCAAGATGCTCAAGGACAATGGTAACATCTTTGGTAACCTCAGGGGATATTCATTTGGTGCATCTAGAGTTACTAGCCTTTATAATCAAACTGATGCTTATACTCACTCTAGGACTGCTGGTCTATCTCTTAGTGCTTGTAGCATGTCTAAACCACTGATAGTTGATTCAGGTGCATCACATCATATGATTAGTGATACTAGTCTTATTAAAGAAATAGAACCTGCTCATGGACATGTTATGATTGCTAATGGTGATAGGATTCCAATAAGGGGTATAGGCAAATTAAAACTGTTTGATAAGGAGTCTAGAGCCTTTTATATGCCTGAGTTTACTTCAAACTTGCTATCTGTTAAGAAATGCACTAATGATCTCAAATGCAAAGTTATCTTCAGTCCTAATGATGTTAAGTTTCAGGATATTGAAAGCAACCGTGTGATTGGGCAAGGAGTTACAAAAGGAGACCTATATCTACTTGAAGAGATTAATGTGTTGCCTGATCATAATTGTTCCTTTACTTCTACTTCTGCTTTAAATAAGAATGCTTTGTGGCATGCTAGACTAGGACACCATCATGTTAGAGCTTTAAACTTAATGGTTCCAGGTGTTGTGTTTGAAAATAATGATTGTGAAGCTTGTATTTTAGGCAAGCATTGTAAGACTGTTTTCCATAAGTCCACTACTATCTATGATAATTGCTTTGATCTAATACATTCAGATGTTTGGACTGCTCCTTGCTTGTCTAGAGAGAATCATAAGTACTTTGTCACATTCATAGATGAAAAATCGAAATACACCTGGATAACCTTGATTCCATCTAAAGATAGGGTGCTTGATGCATTTAGAAACTTTCATACTTATGTAACTAACCATTTCAATGCTAAGCTGAAAGTTTTTAGATCAGATAATGGTGGAGAATACACAAGTCAAGCATTCAAGCTGCATCTAGCTCAACATGGCATTCTTCATCAAACAAGCTGCCCTTACACCCCACAACAGAATGGAGTAGCAGAAAGGAAGAATAGACATCTTATGGAGGTTGCTCGGTCCATGATGTTCCAAGCAAATGTACCCAAGAGATTCTGGAGTGATGCGGTTGCCACTGCTTGTTACTTGATCAACCGAACCCCAACCAGAGTTCTTCATGATCAGTCACCTTTTGAAGTTTTGAACAAGTATAGGCCAACCTTAGATCATCTGCGAGTCTTTGGGTGTCTTTGCTTTGTTCACAAACCAGGAGAACTCAGAAACAAGTTGGAAGCAAAGAGTACCAAGGGGATGTTCATTGGCTACTCACCAACTCAGAAGGGATACAAGTGCTATGATCCAGTAACCAGGAGGGTGGTTATATCAAGGGATGTGAAGTTTGTAGAAGAAAGAGGGTTCTATGAAGAAAAGAACCAAGCAGAGTTAAAGGATTTGACATCAGATAAGGCTGCAAACTTGAGGATTATTTTGGAGAGTCTTGGGATTAACTTATCTCAGGATCACAAGGGTGGAAGTAAACAACAACAAGGTCCACCTACTGTGGATATGGATGGTCAGGAACCCCACCTCGACCATGAGGGGGGAAATGAACCTGATGCTCATGAGCAATTTGAGGAAGAATCATCAGGCTCACAACATGATCAAGGTGTGGATCAAGGAAATGAAGATGAGGAAGGGCAAACCAGGAAGAAGAAGGAGAGATTGAGGAAGAACAACCTGAAGTACCTCAACCTCAACCGTTAAGAAGGAGTACAAGGATAAGAAACCCTCCATCCAACTGGGTGAATACAAGGGTATACTACAATGCACAAGCAGTGGAGCATCCTGTTCAAGCTGCTTGTACTCTAGTACATTACCCTGAAGACCATTGTGCTTTCATGACGAGTCTGGATGAGAGTAAGTTACCAAGCTCTTATGAAGAAGCTATGCAAGACAAAGAATGGAGGGAATCAGTTGGTGCTGAAGCAGATGCAATGATCAAGAATGATACTTGGTATGAGAGTGCACTACCAAAAGGGAAGAAGGCTGTTTCTAGCAGATGGATATTCACCATCAAGTATCTTGCAAATGGGAAGATTGATAGGAAGAAGACCAGACTGGTAGCCAGAGGGTTCACTCAAACTTATGGAGAGGACTACATTGACACGTTTGCTCCAGTTGCCAAGCTTCATACAATCAGAATAGTGCTATCTCTTGCTGTGAACTTGGAATGGGGTCTTTGGCAAATGGATGTGAAGAATGCTTTCTTGCAAGGAGAACTTGAAGATGAGGTCTATATGCTTCCTCCTCCTGGTCTTGAGCATTTGGTCAAGGAGGGAAATGTCCTAAGATTGAAGAAAGCCATCTATGGTCTCAAACAATCACCTAGAGCCTGGTACACCAAACTAAGCACAACTCTGAATGGAAAGGGTTTCAAGAGGTCAGAACTCGACCATACTCTCTTCTCCCTATCCACCCCATCAGGTATTGTAGTCCTTCTTGTGTATGTTGATGATATCATCATCACAGGAAGTGACAAGGTTGGTATTCAATCTACTAAGGACTTCCTAAAATCTGTCTTTGAAATTAAAGACTTGGGAGAAATGAAATACTTCCTTGGAATTGAGATATGTAGATCCAAGGAAGGATTGTTTCTTTCTCAAAGGAAATATACACTTGATCTTTTGAAAGATGCAGGTAAACTTGGAGGAAAGACAGTGAAGACACCTCTGGAAGATGGTTATAAGGTTCCACGTGAGGGGGAGATTGAAGATAGCCAACCATTTGAAGATGCCAAGCTCTATAGGAAGCTTGTTGGTAAGTTGATCTACTTAACCATTACACGTCCTGACATATGTTTTGCTGTGAATCAGGTGAGCCAACATATGCAAGGACCAAAGGAGCATCATTGGAGCATGGTGAATAGGATCCTGATGTATCTAAATGGTTCACCAGAGCAAGGAGTGTGGATGGGGTGTAACAAGAGCACTGAAGTAGTGGGATACTGTGATGCTGATTGGGCTGGAGATAGAGCAGATAGGAAGTCCACCACTGGCTATTGCACATTCATTGGTGGGAACTTAGTTACTTGGAAGAGCAAGAAGCAAAAGGTGGTGTCATGTTCAAGTGCTGAAGCTGAGTACCGAGCTATGTTGAAGCTGACTAATGAGCTAGTCTGGATCAAGGGAATATTGAAGCACTTGGAGATAGACCAGTCCACACCAATGACCATGCATTGTGATAATCAAGCCGCAATCCACATTGCCTCCAACTCGGTGTTTCATGAGAGAACCAAGCATATTGAGGTTGACTGCCACAAGGTGAGGCAGATGATAGTTCAAGGAGTCATTCTACCTTGTTATACACGGAGTGAGGATCAGCTAGCTGATGTATTTACCAAGGCTCCAAGACAGAAGACACTTGAGTCCATTCATCACAGATTGGGACTCAGTGATCTTACCAGGCTCAACTAGTTCCTCTTGTCATGGGGTCTTTACTCTTTTCCTTGTTGAGGTTTTATCCCTAAGGAGGGTTTTCTTCAGCAAGGTTTTTAATGAGGAAGATCTCATGACATCCAAGCTTGACCGGTTCCCCTTGGTCAAGCTTGAGGGGGAGTGTTGAACCAAATAAGAGATGGGATTATGATCTATGAATGGAGAGTGGGAAATGCTGAGGAAATGAGGAGGAATGGAGTTGGGTTGTCCGTACAGAATCCGTACAAGGCCGTACAGGTTGGCCGTACAACCATTAGTCGACCAAAAGCAAGTTTGGGTCGACCAAAGTTACCCGGGTGAAAACTAGAGAAGTTACCTTGCCGCGGATAAGCTTTCCCTTCTTCTCCTCCGTGTGTCTATGTGCACTGAACCTTATGGATAAGGTTACTCCGCGTCTGGACAGGCTGGCTAGAGCATCTGGTCAAGATGCCAAAGGAATCAAGCATGCGAAGCTCCTCGTCCAAGTATTTCAAACCAGGCGCGCCTAAAGCCTTGACTACACACGCTTAGGTTGAAACCTTATCTTGTATCCGTTAAGCTCAGCCTTAACTTTCCCTATATATGTTGTAATCCTTCTCATTAATCAATCAAGCAATGTTTTCGAGTCTCTCTTATTCTCTCTAGTGTTCTTCATATCCAGAAATGGATTTCTAGTTTCGTTTCAAGCTTTAGTCTCCAAATCTCTTCTAATCTCTTTTCTAATCTCTTTCTACGTCTCAAATACTCATATAACCTCAGATATCTCTTTAGTTTTCAGAAAGTCTTGGACAAGGTCTGATCCGAGATGTCTTGATCACCATTCAAGCCATCTCTACATCAAGCTGAGTTAGTGTCTAGGCAAGACATGGGGTGTGTGCTCTTTTCCTTTCTTTTGGTTTTGTCCCACGAGGTTTTCCGGAGGAAGGTTTTTAACACGGCCACAACTTGTCTTCACATCACCTAAGTCCTATCTCGGTCCAAGACTATAGAAGTTTACATTTTCATTTCATTTCATTTTAAAAACTTATGTTAAACTATAGTTTCCTTTTTTGGTTATTGTCGAAACCCTAGAGAGCATGTTCTCTGGTTTCTTATTTAAATGGGTCTCTAAACCCTATTGTACTCATCCAGCTTTTTAATAAACAAGTATCTTTTCTCCTTGACGGCTCTCTCTCTAGAAAGTGTGTCGAGTCTGGTGTGTAGTATCCAGAGACCTAAGGGTGTTTAATTTGGTGTGTCATATCCGAGTTATTCATCTTGGAGTATCAAGAGATCATCCATCCCTCTTGTGTCACCATTCAATCCACAAACCTTGAAGAACTTGAGTCTCTGATTCGTTCTTGCAAGGATTTATTCATTCCCATCAACCAAAGAGCATCCTAGGGACGCATCAAGTGGTATCAGAGCAACTTTGGTTGGGAAGTACTCGCTATCCTCTCTTGTTTTCTTTTGTTTCATCTGTGTTTCATCTCGAACACCTTGCATAAGCAGGAGAACTGATTTGTTTAGGGCTGCTCGAGTTGCATAAGAGATTAGACAAGGATTTAAAACTTTCCTTTTTTGGTTGTTTGCGAAAGCCCTAGTGATGCGTCCCTAGGATGCTCTTTGGTTGATGGGATGATGGATAGATCCTTGCAAGAATGAATCAGAGACTCAAGTCCTTCAAGGCGTGTGGATTGAATGGTGACACAAGAGGGATGTGATGTGATCATGGACCAGTGCAACAAGGAAGAGGATGCAACCTGGAACGCAACCATGGATCAATCAGCTAGTGAAGATGTCTTAGCCATTCCAGAAGGTCCCATGACTCGTTCTAGAACTAAGAAACTAAATGGAGCCATTGGAGGATTACTTAGACTCGTATGGAAACAAGAAGAAGGTCTTGGACAAAGCTTGATGATCCGAGATACCTTGATCACCATTCAAGCTATCTCCTCATCTAGCTGAGTTAGTACTTAGGCAAGTACTTGGGTGTGCTCTTTTCCTTGCTCTTGGTTTTGTCCCAAAGAGGTTTTCCGGAGGAAGGTTTTTAACGAGGCCTCAAGCTACTTCACACATCACCTAGGTGCTAATATCGGTCCAAGCCTAAAGGAGACTATTCTATCTATTTATCTTATGTTATGTTTTAGACTATAGTTTCTATGTTATGTTATTTCTCGAAACCTAAAGGCATATGCCTCGGTTTCTCTATTTAAACTCTTGTAAACTCTCATTCTGAGACAAGCAGTCTTTTATCAAAAACCTTTTGTCTACTCTTTCTCTCTTCTTTGTCGAGTGTGAGAGCTTGCTGGTGAGTCATATCCGGCGTCTAAGGGTTCTAGTTTGGTGTGTCATATCTGATCTAGATCCTAGGAGTATCAAGGAGTCCATCCGCATCTCTTTGTGTCACCAATCGATCCACATACCTTGATAAACTTGAGTCTCTGATTCGTTTAGGCAAGGATCTATCCCATCTGATCCAGAGAAACATCCTAGGATCATATTAAGTGGTATCAGAGCTACTCTGGATAGGGAAGTTCTCGATCTCTCTTTGGTTTTCAAGTCGAACTTTTTGACTTCTCATAAAACCGATTGATCGATCTCTGTTTTGTTGTTGTTTTTCGTAGAATCTAATCATATTTTCGTTTGATATTGATCCATCTGTGTTGAATCCTGATAGATCTAAAAGTTCTTACCATATTTGGATTCAAAATAAACCGATCCGTGTGAAAAAAGCAATCGAATCGTTTGAACTGTTGAATCACCTGCGATTGAAGTTGTTTGCTTTAGCTTTGTGATCTAATCTGATTTGATCGTATTCATCTTAGGTTCTGATTTCATAAAACTTAAACTGATTAATCTGATCTGAAGATTTGTCGATTGAATTCTCTGATCCGTGATCTGCAAGCTTGATCTTTTGAACCGTTTTGAAAAGCGAATATTGTTTTGATTGCTCAATCTATTTGAATCCTTTTTGAACAACTTACTTGTTTAAGTTCTTCCTGATTCAGGTACATGGTGAACGAATCAGAAGAGGAAGCAGAACTTGTAAGGCAGAACAAGCTACTGAGGGATCAAATGACTGATCAACTAAACCAAACGATGATCTCCATGGTTGCTGATATGATTAAGGCCAGTATAAGGGAACTCCGTGATGAACTAAGACTAGAGATGAGGCAGGCTACTGGTCAGGGGAACATCAATGAGCCTAGAAGAGAAAGGGTGAATCAAACTCAACAAGAACAAGAAGAATCTAGGAGGAACCAGCGTGAGCATGCTGGATCACAAGAAACTGACAACTACTATGAACACCACCATAGCTCTTCTTCTAGAGACAGCCGGAGGAGGCAGAGACGTGATCAACAAGGAAGAAGACATCAACGTGATGATCTAGCTGGACTAAAGCTAAAGATACCTCCCTTTTATGGCAAGGCTGATCCGGATGCCTATTTGGAGTGGGAGAAGAAGATAGAGCTTGTCTTTGATTGTCAGCAGTACACTCAAGCTCAAAAGATTCAAATAGCAGCTACTGAGTTCTATGATTATGCTCTGAGTTGGTGGGATCAACTAGTGACTACTAGGAGACGCAACCAAGAGTATCCAGTTGAATCATGGCATGAGATGAAATCTATTATGCGTAAGAGGTTTGTTCCAAATCATTACCACCGTGATCTCCATCAGAAACTAAGGAAGCTCACTCAAGGATCTAGGTCCGTGGAAGAGTATTTTCAAGAGATGGAACTGCTTATGCTGAGGGCTTGTGTTTCTGAGGATAGAGAAGCAACCATGTCACGGTTTCTAGGAGGACTCAACCGTGAGATTCAAGACAATGTGGAGATGCAACATTATGTGGAACTAGAAGAGATGTTGCATAAGGCTATCCTTGTTGAGCAACAGCTTAAAAGAAAAGGACACTCACGCAATAGTTATGGGACTTCAAAGTTTCATACCCCAAAGGAGGAAAAGCCAGCCTACACTAAGGAGAGCAAACCGTATCCTAAAGAGGAAGCAAAGCCAACTGCGGTGTTTGGGAAGGATAAAGGAAAGGCCGTGGCTACCAGTTCAAGAGCTAGAGACGTCAAGTGCTTCAAATGCCAAGGAAGAGGGCATTATGCCAATGAATGCACCAACAAACGGATCATGATTCTGCTTGAGAATGGAGAATATGAGTCTGAAGATGACAAAACAGAATATGATCACGAGCAGACAGAGGAAGAATATGAAGAAGAACCAGTGAGAGGGAGATTGTTGGTAGCAAGAAGGCTCTTGAATCTACAAACAAAGACTGAGGAACTTGAGCAACGAGAAAACCTGTTCTATACCCGGTGTATGGTGCAAGGAAAGGTTTGTAGCCTCATTGTAGATGGAGGAAGCTGTGAGAATAGACAGATTATGGTGTGTGAGTGATGTAGAAACAGAGTATAGAATGATGTAAGAGAAAGAGAATCAGAGAGACAAGTGAGATTTAAAGAGACTGCATGTTGACATGAAGACATGAATGATAGAGAAGAATAAATCAAGGCTTGAGGAACCAAAGAGGATGTTGACTAGAGGCAGAGAATCTTTAGGGAGAGAAGTCACATGTTGTGTTAAGGAGAGTGGACCACATAGCTCCTGTCCCTTTCCTACATTGCTGGACGTGCCTCTGCTCCTCCTCAGACTGTCCCTGCCATTCCTCAGTCCCTGGCATCCCTCAGACTGTCCCTGGCATCCCTCAGTCCCTGCCATTGCTCAGTCCCATTAATTTATTCTTTTCTTTATTCAAACTTGTCTGATTATTTTATGTATTGTCTGGTCTATATAAAGACATGTATCCAGAACTAAGAAAGGCAAGGAAACATTTTCTCTCCTTCTCTCTCTCTAATTTCGAAATCACTCTCTCTCTCTCTCTCTTGTTCTTCATGTTCTTCATTCTCCAGCAATAAACTCTCTCTAAATCTCTAATTCTTTCATGGTATCAGAGCTGTATGCTCTTGAGACCTAAATCTCCCTACTCTCTTTACTTACTTCCGCAAATTCTCTGAGTTTCATTTCTATTTTTGGCAAAGTTCATCTTGTTCTTCAGCTGTTCATCATTTCCAGCTCCAGAAATTGCCAAAAATGGAAAAGTCTACTTAAATTGAGTAAAGGTGATTTCGACCAAGAAAATGAAGAAGGAGAACCTTATTCCAGTGACCCTAGAGGGTCCTAACTATCTTTTATGGTCAAGAGTGGTCAGAGTTACCTTGGGAAGTCATGGACTTTGGGACAGCCATATCATGGAGGCTGAAATTTCAAAGAGGATGGCTCAAGAGGATAGTCAGGCTACTTGTATGAAGCATGAAGCCAAGTGGGTTCAAGAGGAACAGCAAGCACTTGGAATTATACACAGCTCTCTGTCTGAACAGATCTTGGAGGATCATTATCACATCAGAATCGCCAAGAATCTATGGGAGAAGCTTCAAAATATTTATGGGAATCTATGGGAGAGTCTTCAAGCTGTCTATGAGCAAGACAAAGTTTTCAGTCTTCTCCTAAACTTGGATTTACCCTGCAAAAGTCTGATCAGTCATATTATTCAAGAAAGGAAGCTGCCAAGTTCCCAAGGAAGCCAGCCGAGTACATTTGAGCTCAAGGAGTTTGAGTATCAAGTAATTGAAGGAAGAACCATGTATTCAGCATTCTGTGGTGATTCTAATGAAGGAGGAACATGGAGGAGTATGGCAGGGGCGACCAATTCTGATGGTCCAGTGACCAGAAGAGACTTTGATGCCTTTATAAAAGCTGCCAAGGCCCTTATCTCACCCAAGGAGGTTGGTAATTATTCTCCTGACTCTAAACCCATTATTATAGATTCAGGAGCTAGCCATCACATGATTAGTGATAGGAACCTGGTTAGTAATATCAAACCTGCCTCAGGGAATGTGCTTATAGCAAATGGTGATAAGGTTAAGATAGAAGGGATAGGGAACCTTAGGTTGTTTGATAAAGAATCAACTGCCTTGTATATGCCTCAGTTTACATCAAATTTGCTATCAGTGAAAAGAGCAACCGTTGATCTGAATTGTCAAGTTGTCTTTAGACATGATGAGGTTGAGTTTCAAGACTTGAAGACAGGGCAGGTTATTGGTAGAGGGCACAGCCATCAGGAACTGTATCACCTAGAGAAGACTAAGATATCTGGTGCAACGCCTGCTCACTGCCTGATCAGTGCTTCTAATGGGGTTGAGAGCACCATATGGCACTCTAGATTGGGACATCCCCATACTAGAGCATTGAACTTGATGCTTCCGGGTATGGTGTTTCAGAATGATGAATGTGAAGCATGTATCTTGGGGAAGCATTGTAGGACAGTCTTTCCAAGGTCTAGCACTATCTATGAGAAGTGTTTCGACCTGGTTCATTCTGATGTGTGGACAGCACCGTGTCTTTCCAGAGAGAATCACAAGTACTTTGTCACCTTCATTGATGAGAAGTCAAAATACACATGGGTGACTCTGATTCAGACAAAAGACCGGGTGCTGGAGGCATTCAAGAACTTCCATAATCATGTTTCCAACCATTTCAATGCCAAGTTGAAGATCCTCAGGTCTGATAATGGTGGAGAGTACACTAGTCAAGCATTTAAGCAATATCTAGCTCAGCATGGGATCATTCAGCAAACTAGCTGTCCTTACACACCACAACAAAATGGTGTAGCTGAGAGGAAAAATCGACATCTGATGGAGGTGGCCAGGAGCATGATGTTCCATACAAGTGTACCTAAAAGGTTTTGGGGAGATGCAGTCATGACAGCATGCTACTTGATCAACCGGATTCCAACCAGAATTCTTCAAGACCAATCTCCATTTGAGGTATTGAACAAAACTAGACCATCTATTGATCATATGCGTGTGTTTGGGTGTCCTTGCTTTGTCTTGATACCAGGAGAGCAAAGAAATAAACTAGAGGCCAAGAGTACAAGAGCTATGTTCATTGGCTACTCTCCAAACCAAAAGGGTTATAAGTGTTATGAACCAGAGACTAGGAGAGTCCTGGTATCTCGAGATGTGAAGTTTGTGGAATCTAGAGGATACTACAACAACAAAGATTGGAGTGAACTTGAGAATCTATCCCACTCAACCTCGGATAGAGCAAACAATCTTCGGCGGGTAATGGAGAGTATTGGGATCAGTATACCTATGGATAAGAGAGGTACTGAACCAGATGAGGCTAGACA